>JAPYZJ010000963.1:0-33043 GCA_030522765.1 Ophioninae sp. B BG-2022a
TGAGAGTAGACGGTACTACGATGTAATCATCTCGAACGAGACTCTTCATATAATTACGATCGAACTTCACTTAGGTAAGTTCGTTTGATCGTTTAATTAAATCGCCGAAAAATCGGAAAATGTTGTATCAACGAGATTTATAGTCAAGCGATCGATTAGGCTGTTTCAAATAACTAGACTGCGTAGCCGCGTTTAGGAATCGATTTATAAAATAGTTCCAGATTTATTTCAACGGTTAATCGCTTGATCTCGATATATATATTGAATTGATAATTATAAAATAATACGAACGTATTAATTAAATTTCAAATCGAAACTCAATGCTGATCAATTGGATCAAGTGTATAGGTACTGACAACACCTCAGTCAACCACCTGCCAATATCGCACAAATTTGAATGCAATCATTATTGACGTTGAAGAATCAACTTTTCTAAGAGATAATTTATTGTTAAATTAGCTATTGTCAAGTCTCAGAATATACGAGATTATTTAAAGATACGAATGCACGATTTTTACGAACTTTTTGCTCAACGCTCCATTCAGTAATCCCTTAAGTGAAATCTTGCCGAAAGTTCCTCCTCCCTTTTTTCAACCCAAACAAACCCAAACAGATGCCAATTGGACTCTCAAGTCCAATCGCAACGAAAATTACAGATTGGTGAAATTTACATCTCCACAATGATATGAGAATGACATCCAACAATCCGCAAGAAGAAAAAGCGTTTATCGAGCTCTCCAAACTCCAATTCCTGTGTTACGGTCTGCGCTTGAAATCCCGCAGCATCTAAAAATCGCTTCAACTTCGGTTTATGGTTTTTCTTTTTTTCGTCGTTTCGCGCCCCCTCAACCTATATCGATAAAAAGCAATCGAGAGCAATCCTGCAATTTCGAGGATTGCTCCGGTGCATGGCCCGTCAACGTTACAGACTTCCGTCTTCCAGTTTATCGCAAGCGTACAACGTAAAAGCCTATGGGCGAATCATGGATCTTATTTGGCCGATATAGGATGTGGATATGGCAGGGTATAGGCAAGGGTGGGATGTATCTTGGCTTTACGCCCTGTTACAACCGCACTTACAATATACACATACACACGCATATAATACATATATATATATACCTATATATCGGTACATAGTAAATGGTGCTCGGGTCGACGATGATATATAAGGGATTTGTCTCCGCGGCAAAGCGTCGTGCCTCATGTCGCAAATATTAACTCTGATACAGGCCATTCATTCACTTAATTACAAACAGCCGTGATTTAAGGGAAGCTAGACCGGTGGGGGGTCTTTCGCAAGGCAGCTTCACGAGCGTTTCTCGTTGCGGACTCAGCGCAAGGTCCACCGTTCATCCCTAAGAAGCCCGTATACTTTCTCACAGGTACACCTGACTACTGATTTCTCATTTTTTTCCTATCCATCGATGCCGGTTAGATATTTGTTTCAGATTTTTCTTCGAAAGCAAAAATAAAAGTGAAAGATCGAAAATCAGCACCCGCATGAGTGACCGTTCCCATCTGAAGGCGAAGGTTATGAAAGCATGCCAAAGTTTTTTTTTTGTCACTTTTGGATGTCCACGAAGATCTTTCGTCGTTAACAGTGCTGATATATAATTGCACGAAAGTTCGAACACTTTGACAATTAACGAAATGAAGTTCGGACATTTGAATCGCAATTTAATTCCGCTAGCGACCGACTCAAATCGATCATGAAGTGCGCAGAAGTCCGAATTCACGCGCTACCCCTCCCTTGGTCTCGTAGAGGGTTGGTTTCACGCTGAGGGAGTTACGTACAGAGAAAGCAGCGGGAATACGCGATACGAAAAAGAGGCAAGAAGAAAACTCCGGACGGGGGAATGGAATGTCTATATGAGAGACGAAAACGAAGCCCAGAACGAAGTGAACGCGGTGACGCGTGAGTCTGCACATCGATCAAAGGAAAGATTAGCGTCGCTCGACTTTTTTTCTCGAAAAAAAAAAGGAAACCGGCCAACCCCTCTGTGATATGTATCCGCGGGTTGCAACTTCACCCTCTCTCCCTAGCCCCTTTCCTTCTTTCCCTCTTTCTCTCTTTCTCTCTCTCTCTCTCTCTTTCTCTCTCTCTCTGTCCCTTACCTCTCGTCTTCAGGAATAAACAAAGCGTACGAAAATCCACGTTAATTCTGAAGTGCGAGCAGAACACGCGAGAACTCAAGGGGATAGAAAATTCCCAAAACCTTATGAAAAATTCGGACCATGAGAATTAAAAAAATTAAATAATAATAATAATAATAATAATAAAGAGACACTCGCTAGATTCACGACGCGTTAATTTCAAATTGGAAAGTGGCCCGAGCTGGTGAATTTTTGAGGATCGCTCAAAAATACGGGTGGATTGAAAATGTAGCGGATGTAACAGTCTTCAGACTGCTACATGCGGTTACTGTCTTCATTGATTGACTTTTAATCATTTTCGTAATTAATCAGATTCCATATCAGGATCCCCATCGACATTTCCGCGGATTGATTAATATTTTACGATCACAGAAACAATTCGGTTATTATCAGGTGATAATTATTTAGAAAAAATCGAACCCAAAAAAACCCAAACAAACAAATTCCTAAGATAAAAAAGAAGTTTGTTTTCCCAGTCATTGTTATTTTTTAAAACGTGACTGTTTTTGCCAAAATCATGTTACCTCCGATCCCACAAAACCAACAAGATTTTCAACCCTTCCTCTCACTGCAGCATAAAAAATTTGCAATCTCCGTTCGGCAAAAAGAAAAGAAAAATTTCCCCAACGATAACAGACACCAACAGGTCAATTTTTCTCAGCCCCATAAAAAAAAAATGAAACAACGATCATCCGATTTTAAAGAGCTCGATATTCTTGATTACAACCTGACTCGATTTCAGGATCAAAATACACATGCTCTCGTAACGTGAAGACCGTTAAGTCGTTGATCCCCCCCAGCCCCGACCCCCCTCCACCGTCTTGTCGGACTCCGTCTCGCTCCTTCCGTAAGACAAGCGCGAGCGTTATGATACACGAGAGATTTAACATCGAGTGCGAAGATTCCCTGGTCCCGAACAAGAAGAACAAGAAGAAGAGTCTGGAGGGCCGGGGAGGGGGGGGCGGTTGGGAGTGGGAAAGACGAAAACGTACGCAAAGGAAGAGGAAGGAAGGTTGTAAAGGGGGATGAGGATGTGCGCCATAAGGAGATACTCCGGTATGCATGAAAGGACTCTCATCCTCATTTCTCTCAACCTCCCTCTCCCTCACTCCTCCCTCTTTCTTTCGCTCCTTCTTCGTTTCGTGATCTTCCTTGCCCTTTCTACTTCCTGCACATATCTCTCGATTCCAAGCGTACCCCGGCTGCGTCTCGCCGATGGTCTTGCGAAATTTCAGAAAGAGAGAAGGAGAGGGATGAGTGAAAGAGAGAGAGAGAGAGAGGGAGAGGAAAGATAGCAAGAAAGAGAGAGAGAGAGAAACGGACCCCATGCCAGCATTCGTGATGGCTGTTACATATAAGCGCACGTATATAGATATACGTTTACAAGTATTAACCAGTACAGTCTCGTATACGTGTGTACAACGTACAGGCACCCCTACGAGCCCTCTTACATCCCTAACTGCCGAACTTATGACCGAGCCCCAAACTCTCAATAACGTTTGCCTTTTGATTCGCGTCAGCCACTTTGCCTCCCACACACAAATTATTATTCCAGCCTCTCATTCACGTAAGGCCTATATACGGGTATATGTATGCCGCCGCGTCTTATCCGTACCACGAGCATAAGGAGAGCTAATACACCGAGCTTTGTGCGTTCCCTGAATTCGAGGGACTCCCAAACCTCCCTGGCAAAGTGTAGATGCCTCTCTATGGATATCCCTGTGCATGGTGGAACGATCTATGGGGCAATCGCCTTTTCAACGACACACTTGCACTCGGGGGTAATTTCGTTCGTGGGACGAGGAAAAATGTTTTCGGTGTTTCCAAGAGACCGCAGTCGAATATTACCGGTGGTTTATTGACATCGCGATCCTAGGATTCACACGATTGTCGAGGGAAGGTATATGGTAATATACAATTAGGCTGCCTGACTTTCTAGTGTCACTGGTATTATTATAAGTATCGTTAAAGGTAATGGTAAATGTGACTCGTTTGGGGCTATCGCAAATGTGGAAATTCCGATGCATAGTGTATGTTAGGCTTTTCTTCAAGGTTCAAACTTCTACCGTTTCATTTAAGCTTCTAAAATTCTCTGATGAAAATTAAATTTTGCACAGAGCTTCCTTTTAACCTTCTAAGATAACCCTTAAAAGGATTTTTTGCGACTATCGATAGTTTTCGAGATATTAAATGTTGAAAGTTACTTGTCTTACTGCGCTTCTTCTATATCAAATAAACGCTAATAAACATAGATAAACGATAGCAAACCCAAACAGCCACGAACAAACCCAAAAACAGTTGAAAACCTACCTCAGATGGCCCGCGATGTACAAGTACGAGCAAACACTGTTCGACCAAACTCGAGGAGTGGGAGCATCGCCTATGGCGAGAGATATAGATATACTCGCATGCGTTGAAACAATAAAATTTGAAAATCGATATGTCAAAAATTAATGCTGGTCGCTAAAAATCCTTTTAGGTGTTCTCTTGGAACATCGGAAGCAAGGTTTGTGCAAAATTTCAGTGTAATCGGAGGGAGGGATTTCAAATTTTACTGACAAAGTTTAAAATGCAATATCTCGAAAATTATCGCGAGACGATAAAGATTCTTTTAAGGGTTCTCTGGAGATATCGAAACTAAGGTCTCTGCGAAATTTCGGCTTAATCGAGGGCGGGGGGTTTGATGTTCGTTGAGTTTAATTTGTTCGAATAGCTTGTAGAAAGTGAGTATACAAAACCAAATTAAGTAATGTTCACTTATAATAACAAAGATTTTTATGATTTGAGGTTTGAGAAACCACGAGTCAGCAGTTTTGAGAACAACGCGTTTCTCATTAATCAAATTAAATAATTGCCTCTTATTCACGCAACTGCCTATGCACCAACTGTGATTTCAATCGTGTTAGAAAGCTCTCTAAGAAATATATTACAATTAAACTATCGTTAAATACGATTCGTTATCGATTCGATTGGTAACGAATCGATTCGATACAATCGATAATGAAAAATTTTACAACTAAAATATCATCAATTGAATCGATAATGAATCGATTCGCTTCAATCGATAATGAGTCGTATTTAATGATAGTTTAATAGTAAAATTTTTCTTAGAGTGCCATCTTCCAACGATTGAAATCTCAATCGCGTAAAAAACATGTAAATACTCTTCATTATCGATTCTATTGAATCGATAGTGATTCGTATTTAATGATAGTTTAATTTTTATTTTTTAAATGTTTATCAACCGAAGCGGTACGTGAATAATGAGAGGCTTACCGTGAGTTAGGCATTTGGTATAATGCTAAAATTGCATCTTAGCTGTGCTTATCCACGAACGGTGGGAAAATGAGCGGAGCACGTGTACGTACATCCCTAGTCACGTATGCGTGAATGTACATACGTATACATATACATAAATGTGTGTGGATGAAGGGCTAGTCGAAACGACAGCCGTTATCATTTCATTACGAGAGGAGAGCTCTCCTCATCTCTCACACGACCAAGCCCGGATAATTGTTAAGAGTATATGTCTCTCCTCCTCGTTGCGCAGTGTTATCCCGAGGCTTAACTTATTAATAAAACGGTCGTTTCGCGCCTATACGGCGCTTACGTAGGTGGAGCTCCCCCGCAGATATTATTTTCTTTCCTTTCGCCTCTCTCCTCTCTCGCTCTCTCCTTCCCTCCTTCTCCATTCGTCCCGGACGCGTAATTGAATCTATTTATTGTTCCTGTCATTGCTAATGGAGAAAAATCGAAAATCCTTGATTTTTCGGATATTTTCGTTCGAACAGGTGCAAGTGAAATTCCAATTGATTCGTAAGCTCTTTTGATTAATGGCACATTCCGAAACGCCGAAAAATATTTTATACGTTTGACTTGAAAAATCAGGATTTTTCAGAGAAGTTACCGATTTTCAGATATAAATCTTTTTATTATTTTTATTGATTGATTTACTATATTATAGAGGTAGAGATCTTTAATAAAAAATAAATTACTTTTGCACTGTATAAGTTTACTAAAATTCATGTCAACCTGTTAAGCAAATGTTGAGAAATCGTGTGCACCGTTTTAAAAAACATAATTTGCTCAAAAATACGCTTAATATTTGAATTTGATCTTTGGAATCATCAGTTTATCGTCAAATCGCTATTGCTTCCTCTTCAATTTTTGCAGCCTCAAGTTACGGACGATTTATTTAAAATTTCACAGCACCCTTATCCCTTAATTCGTTATACATGTCTCACAACCCCAACAGCTCCACATAAGACGTAACAAAAATACTATTAATAACATAAATATATGTATATATGTATGTGTGTGTTTACTTATATATATATATATTTATATATAAGAAGAGACAGACAAGAAGACAAAGAAAAGAGAGAAAAAAGTAAATGATACATACCCCATCGTAAAGTTCAGACTCTCTTTTTCTCTCGCAAGTAGTCGCAAAGAGCAAAAGTGTCAAGAGAACGAGAGAGCGAACGACTGGGCAAGGGACGCCCTGGTTATTTAATTAAATCCGGATTAGTCGACGCGCAATGCGTTCTCTACCGAAAGAAGGGAATTTCATTGTCAGATATATACATATATATATACATCCGATACTTTGGACAACAGATGATGCGCCTTTTGCTCTCGCTTTTCCTAGTTCTTCGCTCTCTTCCGCAGCATCTACGTTGAACCATTATTTCGGAGCTAAATAAACATGCTTATGCTTATTTCCCGTCGATTAATTATCATGACTAATTGACTATGCAAATCCGCGGCGCGTTACAACAGCACTGCCTGTTATAACCCTTTAATGAGGGAAATTAAAAAGGTGCTTGCGAACGGCATAAAAGCCCGTCGAAATCCCGTCGATGTAAATACTGTTTACCATTTATCTTTACATGGGATTATATACGTATTTTTTTTAAATATTCGAGAGTTTTTTATCGAAATATATTTTTGGGCGAATTTATTCAGCTTTGATATCTATTTATTTTTTTTATTATCAATTAATTTATTTTTTTATTTTTATTCTGCAGAATCGTATTTCCACGTCTGAATGCTGGATCCTTAATGAAGACGTAATTAAGGTTGAAGGGTTGATACTCAAAAATGTCTAAATTTCTTTCTCTTCATCTCCTGGGGGACGACAAAAAACAGATTCTTTTTTACCGTCTTCCAAGATACAAATTATTAATATTTTTGATTTATTATAAATTTAAGGACACCAACGAAGCCAAAGAAAGTTCAGTTTTATAAAGTACTTTGTGTTGCACGCGCCAAGTACTTATTTGTAATTTTTCCAATTTTCTCTATAACATTTTTTCCCAGATTTGAATTCGAGATCTCCCAATCAGTAATTGATAATTGAAATATTTAGCTGACGAAAAATAGCAACAAAAAAAAATCGTTCGATTGATAAGCACAATTTTCGTTGCACGCAATTTTGGATCCAGACTCCATTTCTATTTTTGTCTGCCTCATTTTCGTTTTTCTCTCTCTTTCACCTTTTTCTCTGTCTTTTGCCCTCTCTCTCTCTCTCTCCCTCCCGATGTTTTCCTTCACAAACGCCGGAAAGCTTGCAGCGAATGAAGGCCCTTTTTTAATTAAAGATACGAAATCGCTGTATATCCCGACAAAAGAAAAGATTTTCTCGGTGGTTCTACATTATATAAGCGTTTGTTGAGGTCTCTCGCGGGAAACCGCGACTCGCTGCGAGAAGGAAGCTCGCAAAGAGAAATACAGAATACAGAAAGCTGTATTACACGACACGAGCAAGAGGGATACTAAGTGTAAATGATAGCGCGTTTATGGTAACTGCCTCTCTCGTACTCTCCCTCGGTAGAGAAGGAAAGAGAATGATACTTTTTAAAAAGCATTTACGACCTCGTCTCGTCCAGCGAGATAAATAAAAGGAGAAAGAAAGAAAAGCTAGAATTAGAGAGAGAGAGAGAGGCCCGAAAAAAGCAGCAAAGCTTCCATACACTTTTTCCATTCTTTCCGTAGCCCCCAAAAAGCGATAGTTGCGAACTGGCGAGATACTCGCGAGAAATGAGCCCCAATTCTCGCCCCACAACGGTTTCTTCGTAGAAAGGGCTGCCGCTCTGCTTTCCATTAATTACGAACGTTCCAACCCGTGAAAAACTTTAAATGGCCTACGACGTACTTTAAACCGTAATCTCACTCTTTCCGGCGTCTCGTTCAACCTGCTATCCGCAATTCCATTCCTCTTTATTGAGTTATATCTTCACACTTTATGCATTTATTTATTCTGTGAAAAACCAGGATTTTCCCGATATCGTTCACTCACTTTTTCCCCCGAGATTTTCGAGACTAATGCTAAATGCATTAGCAACGAATAATATCGATTTTTTTCAATTTATTTAGAAACATCAAAGCCCATTTTATTTATATAAATTTGTAAGCACAAAAAATAACAGTTAATTGAAATTAATCGAAAACAATGGCATTCTTAAAAAACAACGATTCAAAGGTTACATTTTTTATATTTAAGTTTTTTATATTTTTATATTTATAAAAAATGGCAAAAATAAAAAAGCAAAACGAAGCTGACTTTATCCTTATTAAAATCACGTTTGGTGAATTGGTGCATATGATATGTCCACCGAAATATTTCATTTTTTGTCAGGATAAATTGTACAAGATGCCTAATACTTTAGGCCAAACTTGGATATATATATATATATATTTATTTCACTTTTTTTCGGAAAAAATAAAACCTCCACTTCCTTTTCTTCATTTTTCTTCGCTAGGCAAATATACTTGTATGTTAAGACACCATGGTTTATATATCGAGGATATAGCCTCTCTCACGAGAAAACAGGAGATAGTCGAGCAAACACACATCGAGAGGTCGAGCGTCGGGGCACATAAATTTGCGTAGCTACTTAATTGAATGGGGAAAACGCAGACGACAGGAAGGGGTGGGAATAGTAGACTGTGACATGGAAAAAAGGCGATCGAGGGTTGAATCACTGGAGAGAGAGAGAGAGAGAGAGAAAGAGAGAAAAATAGAAACAGAAGGAGACCGAAACCGCTCTTACGAACAAAGAGACGAATATATGCGCAAAGAAAAGGTAATCTTCTTTTCGTTCTCTTTCGTCGCCGATATATGTTAAAAGTGCGGTGCGGAATTTCCTCCGGTATTCCTCAAATAAACGTCCCGAACAGATAGAGGAAGTGGAAGGACAAAGATTTGGATGGTCCAACGATTTTATCGAAATATGAAGGAACTTCCGATCACCCTCGTTTAGTTTTTCACTCCATGAAGAAAGACAATCCTCTTAAGCGTTACATCTTGATCAGCCAATTAAATATTCTCGAATCAACGAATTCTTCGATATCATTGTCAATTCAAAATGAAAAATTGGCGTTGTTCCGAATATTTAAAGAAACATTTATTTTCAAGAAAAGTGAAGTTTCCTTCAGCGAAAGAAAATTCAGAGAAAACCCAAAATTTGTATTTTTTCAATACAATGTTAATCAGAGGGAATATAGACTGCGTCGAAAGCTTCCCTGGTTCGAACCTCAAAAGTCAACCATGCAAAGAAACCAATGTTGATATATCTTCGAATTAAATTCAGAAAAAATTGGTACCTAAGTTCATTTTTGCACGGTACAAAAAAATCAGAATCTCTCAAAGTTTGGATGTTTTCGAGGCATTGTTTTGTCGGGTGATCCCCGTATTATTTCGGTCCATTGGTGTAGGCTCATCGTCGGAGACGATGGAATCCGAAAAATTTCCGAGAGCCGTTGAATATGACCAAATGTTTCGTATCAGCGTAGGATTCTTGCGAGGCCTGTGAAAATACGCGGGGTACGATACCCCTCTGAGGAACTTCCGGATACGCTGCGGTTATTTTGTTTGGCTCTCGAGACCATCCCGAAGAGATACGGATACGCCTACAAGAGTGTGCGCCCGTCGCGCGAGAAGCGTTGAGTACTATCACCCGTGTGGGCTATCATAGCCCAACTATGGTCGCCCAAAAAGCTTCGAGAGGCGGACAAATTTTTCGTCTCGCTTCCCGAGGGTTAAACGATCACTCGCACGTACTCCGCGCGTACATAAATAAACAAATATCTGCGATCGAGACCAGCTGTTCACGGAGAAATCTGGCCTATTCTCTCCCTCTCTCTTTCTCGAATAACAAAATTTCTATCATTTACAACAATACTCTAGTGATTTATGACTGTACAAATAAACGCTAGAATTTTTTTCATCTCCTCAATTAACGAGACTCGAACGTATCACTCATCGACGTTGAAAAATTATGACTCGAAATATCGAGCCTTTTTTTAGAGCTCTTTTACTGCACGCAGCAACTTTGAAACTACTCATTTCTAGTCTAGGGACTTATATTTTGGACGTCTTGTACCAGCTAGGTAAAACTAAAATGACACTATTTATTTTTTTTATACTCTTTAGATTTATGTTACAAGATTTACGAAAAAATATTGTATACAAAAATAAAAATAGAAAGTATTGTAGGCTTCTAAATACGATCGTAAAAAACGGGTTTACGAGATTGGCAAGATTCCAAAGTTACCATTCATCTTGGAATAGAAACAAAAGCAATTTATTCCATCAATAAGAATATCATTGTGGCAGGTGCCAACGAGAAAAGATTCATTTTCCTAATAACGACTGTCTAAAGAAACGTTAATTTTTCGTTAGTTAAAAAAGTATCAATTATATATTCAGCGTGGAGTATTAAAAAAAAAAATTATTTTCGGCGACAATCCTGAAAGTTTATAAGAAAAAATCATAAAACCATCGCAATTTAGTGGATAGATAAAGCAATTCAAATATAGATACAATCAATTGAATAGACCAAGTCTGTATTCTAAAAATTTTCACGCCAATGATAATTTTCTCCAAAGCTCCTCCACCAAGCATCGAGCACCTAAATAAATAGTTGAAATTCGAGATTCGTATAGAATAATAATTAATCCATTATGATTGATCCAATTTGGAACGTTATGATTGATCGAAACATGAGCTTTTAATTAAACGTGGGCGATTGTTCAGAGAACAACGATTGGACCGAGGGGCCGTTTTATTGAGATTTTTTTTTTGCTCTCTCTCTCTGGAATCGACAGGCAAAAAGAAATTCCCGTCGGATCCCTCTTGCTGTCCGGTATGCAGCGTCACGGTGAGACCGCAGGAACTCGAGCAGCACTTTGCCCAGGAGCTCGATCGTTTGTACAAGGTGTCGACTAGTAATTCACGGCCGAGGCAGAGATCGGCGATCGGTCCACCGCCTGGTCATCATCCGGACCATCAGCACAGCCCTATGCTTCACGCACCGTCGGCCGCCGACGGCACACCCCAGGGACGATGGGAAACGTACAAGAGGATCAAGGCGAATCGTCAGGTTTGCCATTTTTTCAACTCCGTTACCGAACAACGCTCGTAGGCTTTGATCCTTCCAACACGCTTTTTTTTCGCGGCTACGTTATATGGAATCGTCCTCGAATTGCTTCAACTATGCGATATTTAGGCGAGAATCCGCGTGAAGAACAGGAAAAGAAAAGCGGACGAGCCTGCCTGTCCGGTGTGCAGCGAGCGTCTCTCCGGCACACCGGAAGAACTCAATCAACACGTAGAGCGTTGCCTGAACAAGCACAACGGGGGCGCGAACCTATCGAGGCACAATCCGGCCACTGGTACCATAGACGACGAGGAAGTTGACGTTGAGGGCGACGCCGAAACCTTCGAGGAATACGAGTGGGCTGGACAGCGAAGAGTCCGGGCGACTTCGATGCTCGTCGGTGGCTTTTCCGGTAAACATTTTCGGACCTTTCATATTATTTTTTTTTTATTAATACGTTGCTTTGTCGTATTTGTGATATATATATATTAAATTAGAAGAATAGGTACTTTAACATTGGTAATATTTCACCAAGTGGCTTTCTCCGAAATATGTACCAAAGTCATTTGTTCATTGAAGTATTACTGAATTGATATTAAAGATTTGCTAATATTTTTTTGATACTTTAACGAATAATGACATATTAATTGTTTTCGAAACTTTTATTCTATTATTTAGTAGTCAGAAACGTGAATTTAATGCGGTCGCTTGCGGGCAAACAGATTTTGTAGATATTATCCGTTGCAAAACGAATGGAACTAAATCATCGGATATTCTGAAAATATCATAGCATCAAATGATTTACTTAGAAACGAGCCATTGATCAGGCTGAGTTGACAATAGATGTTCTGCGCAGCCGCGTTTCGCAGTTGATTTATAAAAAAAGTAAGAAATTCATTTTAACGATCAATTTAGTCACACTTTTATATTTAACGATGAAATAAACAGCCATCATTGAAAAACGCATGAGCTGTGAGATCTAATAATACAGCACCTTTATTATTATTATTTCTTGTTATTATTATTATCAATTATATAAGAAATAATAACCAACATTCTTCAAGAAATAATAAAAAAGACGAATATTTAATAAGAGCCACATTGAATATTATTCAAATACGAAATTTAATCTGCAATTAATTAAAAATCTGTAATAACAGATTCAATATAAGACTAGAATTAGAAATAAGATTTCTGTGTCGTTACAAAAATGTCATTACAAACAATTCGTACAAAAATATACCAAATTACAAACATAAAAATGCATATGAAAAAAAATATATATATCTAACCTCATAAAATAGTAATAGAAATATGTCCGTAAAAAAATAAGCAAAAATCTTGAAGGAACGTATAAAAAATTGTACAATAAATAAAAATAGCGTCGAATTCACCCCGGGCTAATGTTAACATATATTCGATGTTACGAAAATGATTCAGCGGTGGGATTAGCGACGTCGAGTAATCGCGGGGGTGGAGGTGGCCAAACCGGGAATCAGGAGGACGACGACGTAGACCTTGTGGTGGACGGTGACGACGCGGCCCAGTTCGGACCCGCGCAGTATTCCGAGGCGGACGTTATAGCGCCGAGGGGCGAGGGGACCCCGCGAGAGCAAAAAGAACGCGACGCTCTTCGCGAGGCCGTTATCTCTCCTAATGCACCCCTTACACCTCACACACCGCCGGATCAGCCTCACGGTGCACAGGTCGAGGTTAAACCGGAACCTGGCACTACCGCCAATTCGCCAAACTCACCGAGCTCCACGCCCCTGAATCTCGAAACCGAAGAGAGTGGTATTAGCTCGACGAGGCGAGACATCGTCGATGCACCCGTGGTCGACGCCCTGCGAGGTCGTATACGCGAACTCGAGGCGGAAATGCGGGGCCAACTTTTCAAATGTCTCATCTGCATGGTGAGTTAATGCTTATTTTTTTCTAGTTTTTTTTTTTTCATTTCTTCCTTTGGTTTCAATTAACAAATTTGTACTTTTTCCATTGTCATTTGCATTTACGATCCCGGATAAACAACTATCGTACCCCTTTGAGGTCGCCAAATTTTTTTGATTATTCTGAACTTCAAACGAATTTTTTTAAGATTGAATTTCAATTTTATAGATTTTTCAAATTTTTCAAATACGGAGAAACGAAGGAATGCGTTATATAAACTTCGCGAGGTTCACATCGCATTGTGAAATGATGCAATGTTTTCGTTTCTTTTAATGAGGTATTTTAATGAACCCTTCTATAGAACCATTATTTCGTATCAACGTATAGCTGACAATATTTCAATCGCACCAAACTGTATTTGATTATGGCGGAAGTGAGCGTCTTGTACGTACGCTTTGTTCAACGAAACAAAAGTTCCAATGACTATGAGGTTCAGTGCTAAAGCCGGTTTTTTTAAATTTTTGTTCCTCCTTTCTTATTTTCATTTGGGTTTGTTTGGAATCGTGATATCGTATTCAATGTTAATGGGCGATCGATTTCACTTTTACTTCGCCGATCGCAATTAACCACAGCTACGTACGGAGAACTCAATTTTGGAAAAAAAAAAAACGATTTGTAGAAGTAGGAAAATAACGTTTGTATGTTCGTTCTAACTTTTGGAAAAATGTGTCCAGGAGCAATACAAGAAACCGGTGACTTCCGTGTGCTGTTGGCACGTACACTGCGAGCAATGTTGGCTTCACACGTTGGTGAGTTTAAAAAAATTCAGTAACACAACAAATTTTCAACTCGAAATAACAAAACACACTTTTCGGTGCATTTATTTGCAATATTTTTTTTTTGTGCACTTACATGCGTCTAAAGCCGTTCTTTTGTAATATGGACACAGGAAAATGAATTTAAAAAAACCCGTTAATCGCGATTATCGAATTTTTTGATATTGGAGTTTTTTGAATTTTTAGTATATTACAAAACTTAACATTTCAATTGTTTTTTCTTTGTTTTTCTTTTTTCATTATATACAGGGAGCGAAAAAGTTGTGTCCCCAGTGCAACATGATTACGTCACCGTCGGATCTACGAAGGATCTACATGTGAGTCATTCGCGTCGCTGCGTGATTTTCCGGCGTCGATACGCGAGCCGGATTGAAATATTCGGAGCCAGGTTGAAAAATCAAAATTGCAGACATCGTCGAAATCTACCCCGTGTACATTTGTATATTGACGTAATGAGTAAGCTAAAAACGAAACGTCCCCAAACGCACCCCCCCCCCCCTCTCTGACGTACCATGTTGAATCGTATCTAGCCTCTAGTAAATTAACTTCTAGATATTATCAAAGACAACGGCAACAGGAAAGAATAAAGTTTTAAAAAATCGACGCACCCCTACATACATGTACGATTTTAACCCGACACTGAATCCTTGACGGATCGACAAAATTTTCACGTCGAGAGCTTCTCTCTTTTTTTCTCTCGGTCTCGTTAGGAAAAAATGATCCTGAAGCGAAAAATACATCGCGACGAAAAGAGCGTTTCTTTTCGTTGCCCTTTAAAAAATCATGTGACTCATTCTCTCTCTCTCTCTTAGTAGAAACAAAAGTACGAAAATAAGGAAGAGAGAATATCGAAGAAAAAAAAAAAGAAACTCCAAACCGAGAAAAAGAAGGGAACGAGCACTCTCATTCGTTCACCGGGAACGTTGATGACGCCGAGATTTTACTCCGTGGAAAAATTGAATCAGATCTGTGTGTAAATAAGTTTTATTCGTCTACGGCCTGATAGCCGGGGTGAAGTAAAAAATTGAACGTGATATCCCGATGTTGTGTATGCGAAATAAAAGTGAGATAAAAGATCGAAAAAACAGGAAGTAAAAAATGTCCTCGAGGGAATTATGGACGACGTCAAGCTATCCATTATTAGATATCGATCCTTGAACGAAAAAGTAGCAAAAACGGACTCTAGGTTGACAATTGAAAAACGGGAGTGGCAAATTTTCGCAAATCTTCTCTGAGATACAAATTAATTTCCTGTATGGGTTTTTTTTTAATGCTGATTGATTTCGCTTGGATCCGAAGATCCGAAATGCTTTTCTGAAAGGTACAGAGAACGTATGCTGAAAGCGGATGAAAATAATCCGCGGAATATCCCAAACGAACTCAACACAATCCGAAAGTCCTGTCCGACCTTTACCATCTCGTTTTTTCTTCCCTCGTATTCTAGCAGTTTCATCAATTCAGCGCTGAAAGAAGATACAAATTTCCGGAAGGTATTCTGCTAATTTCCGGTCGTTTCGAATCCACCATCGCTTTGAAAGACTTGCTCCGATTTGCGTCATTTTTCAGCATCGTCCTTTTTAGCTTCAACTCTTGAACCTTCATCGGTGGAATACAAAATGGCGTCTTTTAGCATTTTGTCCCCGGCTCTGATACGAACAGCGATGGGTATATTTTCTCCGCTGATATTTCTCTCTCTCTCTCTCTCATCTATATCGGCAAAATGTCTCTTAATTGCGGAAACGAAGAGGAGAGATCAACGATCACAAGAAGCTGACATTTTCCGGTCTTCTTCAGACTAATGGTCGCGAGTGTTCACCCTTTTTTAATTAACAAAAAAGAAACCCTACAAAATGGCGTTCGTTCGGCGCGGCCTGCACGCATCTCCGTTATAACGTTGTCCAACCGTCTATTTCTCGGCCTCCACGAGATGGAGGAAATAAAAATAGAAAAAAAGGTAATTGCAGCATTTTAGCATTACTAGCGGTACTCGCCCTTGCAGTATAATAATCATAATAATAATAAAAAGACAGAGCAAAAATATTCTGCCTGAAATGCAACGCGAACGTATTCAAAAAAGGTTACATTTGCTATAATAATAATAATAATCATAACAATGATAATATTACAAGCAGAAACAACAATAACATCAATAACAATAATAATAATAATTGTTCGAGAGAAATACACCTTTGCCAAGAAAGAGAAGAAGGAATCGTATATTTCCATGTTATACCGAAAGTTGCGACGTCCTTGATGATGACTATATTTCGCTAGGAAATCTAAGAAGAAAAACCACGAAAAGAAGAAGAAAATTGAGATACGGCCTCATAATTTATTTACACTTCTGTCATTCTCGTTAATAATAATTGGTTATTTTTTTATAGATATTTTCTTCTTTATTCAACAACGGAGAAGAAAATTATTTTTTGAAAACTTTTAACAATTACTCTATGAATTATCAATAAAAACATGAAGTTCCCCTGGATTCGTACGATGAATTTTTGGTAACCATCGATTTCTGCTGGCTTGAATTTCATAGTTTTCAAGATCGAAATGATACGAACGAATGGGGGAAAAAAATAAGCTGGGCCGGACGAGATGCTAGTACACCTGGAAAAATATTCGCTCGTGCCTCGTTCACCTTTGATCCGTTGAATTCCTCGAGCCAATCGGCAGACAGGGAATACGCGAATATTCCTGGGGAATCCAATATTTCGTTGAAATAACGCAGAGTTGGAAAATGAGAAAGAGGGAAAAGAGTGAGAGAGCGGAGGGGAAAGGTTCGAGAAAGGTCAGAAGAAGCAGAGGGTAGGTGTCTGCAGCGTTTATAAAACTACGAGAAAGAAGAAAAAGGTATCGACGCCGACACACCACGTGAGGAGGTATAGAGGGAAAGAGTGGGATTCGCGAGGGAACGGGAGGGAGCGAAAAAGTAGTGGGGTCGAAAGTGGAAGCTCCGCCTCTTGGTTTTCCTCCGGAGAGGATGTTACACCTCTGCAAAACCATTCATACGACTCCGCGCCTCTTTTCCTCACTGCCTTTTCCACTCGTTTCCTGCCATCTCACCAGTCCGTTTGCTTTTTCGCATCACTCCTTTTTATTTTATTCCCCTGATGGCGAACTCGAAGAGAAGCGATTCTTCGTTTCCAGCAATGACCCACGAGCCCGAATTTAGCCTGCTTTCGGTCAAGAAGAAACACCGGAAATGGGTTTTTTCACACTTAACGGCAAGGATGTTTCCACGTAGAATGCCGGTAGATAGATTGATGATCTCTTGTAATAGGCTGAATGTGAATTTAGAGGTGTAGAAGAAGGATAAAAAAAAGAAGAAATTGACGGAGAGGAAGTGTCAAAAGGAAAGATGAATTCTATGGAAAAGTGGAAAATAGACTAGACGAGTACACCAAGAGAACATACGATGAAGACACGAAGGAAAAGAAAGAAATGCAAGCAACGGTGGTAACAAAAGACATGGCAAAGGCTGAAGAAAAAGCAAAAATTAATGACGCGGAAGAGAAAGGAATTGAGGAAATTGCAGGAACGAAAAAAATGTCGAAAACGAAAGAAACAAAAGAAGCAAAGGAAGCGTAACAAAAAACACAGTGAAGAGTGGACGAAGAAGAAAACTACGAAAAAGTCTGAAAAGTATTCATCAAAGAGACGAGCAAGCAGTAACAAAAGGAGGATGAAAAAGATGACGAACAAAAATCAAAACTCGAAGACCTGCATTGTAGAAGAGAAAGAAGCGAAAAGCCGCGAAAAAAAGCGAAGACGAGTACGAAGCCGGAAGAAAAGATAGACGATGCAACGGAGGTGAAAGAACGAACGGTATACCAAGAATTGCATCACGGAGATGATGAAGATCACAAAGAGTACGAAGAAAAAACGATGATGCAAAGGACCAACATAAAGTGACCGAGGACAAAGATAATCGTCGTCGTGTTTCCTCGTAGGCTACCCAGCTCGCTCCTTTTACCGTCCTCTCCAACTCCGTGTCGCTACCTCTTTCCCTCTCGGCGCTCTTCCAACGAGAGAAGTCCACAGGGGGGGGAAGGTGAACGTTCTCGGGCGTCGCGACTCTGCGCAACGCGTTTCTGGATCGGAGATGCCACGGAGGGAACGCGAGTGCCGCGGCGTACTCGATGCGGAACGGATTCATGCGGCGGGGCCACCGAACAAGCGCCGCCCATCGTCCTATCCGAAAGCAACGCGGCAACGATATTCTTCAAGTTGTCCTCCAACCCTCGAGAAGAGATATCAGATATCAGGAGGGAGCGCGGGCGCGAGAAACCACCTACGTGCAACCACGTGAAGGATACCGGAAACCAGAAGAGAGTGGAGGGGGGAGGGAAGAGGGAAGAGGGAGAACAGCGTATTCAACGCGAGAGAGAAAGAGAGGAAAGCAGAGGCGATGTATAGGACGAAAGAGGTGGAAGCTTTCCGTCTCGGGGACGCGACCACCCTCTTTTGCACGAAGAACAACCACCGGGAACAGGTGCTCGCCCAATGTCGAGCCCTCATCATCGCGCAAGATTGCTACCCTGCAGCGCCCTCTTCTCTCGACCCGAGCTCGCCCACTAACCGTCCACCGATTCTGGCTCCACCTCGTCAGCCTCTCTTTCCTCTCCTTCCTATCTCGTTTTCACACTTTTCTTCTTTTTCCGTGGCTCGTTCCTGCAATGACAATAGACTCCAAGCCAGGAGCTTTTCTTTTTGTTCGCGAACGCCACGGAATAATAGCTGGCTGAGTTAACGATCGAGGCTCCGGGAGACTCGAACAGCGGGAAACATCCGCGCTGCCAATGACGTTCTTCCGGGAAACACTGCATCTGGTGTGGGTTTTATTGGACTGTCTGACTCGAGTGTTCAACCCACACCACGAGCTTTACTGAACCCGAACAAGCTCGAGATGATGCGGAATTAAAAAAAAACATTCGACTGGATTATTCGAGCAGATTGTCAGTGTGAAGAATCTTCTGAAAGTCTAATTTTCGACGCTGATGAATGACACGTGTTGATCGGACTGCAATTTTTCGATGAGATTCGCGTGACCCTTTTATGTGTTCTACTTTAATGGGATAATCATCCCTGGAACATTGTGGATTGAAACAGATTTTCCTTACGGGAAGACTCTATCCAACGTTTTTTTTTTCGTTTCAATCACTTTGGGTTTTAATTGCGCGGGAAAAAGTTTATATTCCATTCATGTTTCCGGTTTCTTTAACAAATCGACGTCTCGTAAGGTTCGAGCCGTAACTCCTCATCGACAAATATTCCTAATCATCCTAATCCCTAATCATCTTCGGCTTCGTGTCAAGCCAAGTTGTAAGCCGCGTATTTGATGAACAATAAACTTTCCTCGTCGCTGAGGAACGATCCAGTTTTTTTAATCGATATCCGTGGGGTTTCTAGGAAAATCCTGGGACTTTCTCGAAGATGCTTCGCGTCGTAGCGCCGGCGCTGCACCGAACACCGCTTTAATAAATATATTGTATTTTATTGCTACGCCAATTTTATAACAGACTTTATGTATATATATGTAGATACATATAGATATAGATGTATGTAATATATTTTCATTTACATGCTCTAAGTATAATTGTTAAAATATATAATTAGTTTGCGTAACGATACAATGATGGATGCTCGCGATTACAAAGTTTTTTTTCACCCTGCCGCACAATTCCCTCCGTCGCGACAAATACATATACCTCCTTTTTGTGGCGTGGCACGAAAGATTAAAAAAGAAAAAGGAACAGAGAAAGGTTACCTATACGTAATTCGAGGGGAAAACGAATTTTTGTTACGAGTATGGATTTATTAAGAATTAAAATCGAAGGCACGTTGGTATATCGTTTCTTGGCTTTGTTCTCCGTGTTTTTCTTTTTTTCTCCGAACGTTTGATTCTCCTTTCCCAATGATGAATGATCACGGGGATTATTTGCCGCATCTAGGGCGTATACGTCTCAAGCTTGACAGACGTATGATCGTATAAGGTTGGTGCCTCGTGGGGTGAGGGAAATTGATTTTCTTCAACAGCGAATGTTCCTTCGAAGCTGCATAAAGTAGCATTCGATATGGATAATTGACGATATACTTTGATAATCGAGAGGTCGTTTCAATGGTGAATCGCAAAGAGGACTTTCTTCGCTGTTTCCCACGCGAATACTTAAAATAGTTGCTCGAAAAATATTTCTCATTGTTCCGTGTAAAATATAATTTTTATCATGCGTGTTTTTGTTTGTTCCATCGCCGCTGGAACAGAGGTTCCCGCCCGTCGTCCTTTCTTTTTTTTTTATTGTTGATTATTCCGGTGTCCCGAGTTTAGACATCGACCTTGTAGGGGGACCCAGGAATATGATCGTCTCCCCACTTGACGATAACGATGTACTCGCCTCTCTCACGCACCAAGTAGCTCACGTTGTAATTGTTACGCCCGGTGTGCTTGACATAAACCTCCTCGCACGGTCCCTTCGGCCCGTGAACTCCCACGAATATTATGTTGTTACCTGCAAAAAAAAGTATGTTTACTGACATCTTTCATCGACTGAAGGTAAGGCGAGAGCTCTGTATTATCGACGGGTCGATAGTGCGCTTCTGGTGAATGATCGATTAACGAAATTTGAAGCGATTATTGCTCGTTTACTCACCGGCTTCGCTAGCGTTAACGGTGAATTGATTCTGCTTGCCCAAGTACGCCTTCTTGAGACCCATACCCTTGCTCGTTACTTTACTCGCGTCTGATTTGAAAAGCGGAAGTACCGGGCCCGTTTGCTTCGATTTGGAAATCTTTGAGACCGTCTCGACGATAATCGAGCTCGTTTCTTGAGCTCCTCTCTCGGCAAGATCCGCACCTGAAAATCAGTCGATTGTTTTGTGCTTTTGCGCTAATGCCATCGACGTATGTGACTTCGAGTAGTCTATCGGACTTCTCGTTAATGCCAGATTGACACTGGCAAGAAACTGAGAAAGGCGAAACGTCTTACCAGTAGCTGTGACCTTGTAAGGTGAACCAACGATGTGATATCCGTTGTATTTGATGCTGATGTAATAATCGCCAGGTACGAGCGGCGTGTATCTGACCTTGTAACCTTCTTCAACTTCGGTACAATCCATGGCAACTTTACTCGGACCATCGATCGTTACAGCGAGTGCCCCCGAGCCCGCGTTGCAAGTGTCTATTATGAAATCCGTCTTCTGGCCTGTCTTTATCTCTTTCAGACCATTCCCGAATGCCTGCAGCGCGGCCGGATCAGCGTCAACTTTGCCAACCTTTACGCGATGAGGACTTCCGTTTATGTGGACACCGTTGAATTTAATGTGGATGTTGTGTATTCCATTCTCACGAGCCATGAACCTCACGGAATATTCCTCGGCATCGATCGACTGGATGAAACAATCATCCTCGATTCCACTCGGCGATACGATCTGGACAAATTTTTTATTTATTTTTATTCGTTGCTTCGCGCTTAGTTTAGACAGCTCGGATGAAAAAAAATGGGACATTAGTAAAACTCCCGCATATAACTACGTTAAACCTTTTTTCCCAACTAAAACTCGATTTTTTCTCATTTTCAAGATTTTTTTTTATATTTGCAAAACTTTTTTGTCGCACAAATATTTCTGATAACAATAGACCATTGTTAAGTAGTCTTGTTAGGTCTTGGGTGATAATGATAACTAATTAGATAATAATTCATATCGCAACTGAAATAAATTACTGGGGGAAAAAACGATGCTGGAAAAAAAAGAATCCTTTTAAATATCAATGGATGTTAAAAAATCGCGGCTGTGGAATAAAGTGTTAAGTGCCGAAGGCCATTTTCGGTATGCATGAATTTCGACGCACACATACACACGGATGAGGCCACGCATCACAGCCCAACCCACGCAGCGGATCTTCCCGTTTCGGGATTACTTATTTCGCAAAAGCAGCGTTTTATTTTGGTCCTTGCCCTTGCGCAATCACGATGTGTCTCACGTGAATCATACTCGATATATTGAAGCGTAGGGGAAGCTTAGCGAAGCACTTGTACTCTCTCTTTCTATTTCTCCCTCTCTCGACGAGTTAAAATTTGTATATTTAATATTCTCTTCTTTTCATATAATTCTTGTACCTATTTCTGATTCATTGTTAAATTCTTTTTTTCAATAAAACCTTTTCCAACATGATAATCCCCAATTTCCAAAATAGCTAAAAAAAATGACGCGTTCATAGAAAAAATGGAATTTTCTCGTATTATTTTTTTACGATGTTTAGGAAATTCTGCGTTTTTATATTCCATTTATCCTTAATCGTTTATGCGATATTTAATAGTTTTTTTTTAAACAAAATTGATTCACCAAAATCATTTAGCCGTGCGCGGACTCTTTTTAGAAAACTTGAGGTACGCTTGTGTTCAATACAATTTTGATGTAGTTTACGAGCTTAAAAATCAAATTGAGTAAAAGTTTATTTCAACAAATGTTATATAGTGAATTTGCTACGTTTTGTTTTCCATAGTATCCTTAATATCGTTGAACATAACAATAGGCCCATTATACCTTTGCATCGAGTTCGCCCTTCGCTCCGTTCTTGCGAACGAGGAAAGTCGCAGGTTTGTCCGGCTGCACACCGCTGTCAGGGAATTGGGCAACCTCGAGCTTGTGCGCGTCGCCCATTGCCGGCGAGATGTACACCTTATGAGGTGAATCGGGAATGTGCTGGTCGTTGAATTTTATTCCCACTCTGTAATCGCCTGAAAAACGTTAAAATAAATACTTCATTATTACAACCAATAACAAGTAGCTGATTGATAAAAACTCGAGTAGGATCATTCCTGTCTATTCTTCTTTCGATCAAGCCATGAAAGTGAAGTGAAAACCGAACGCTTCGAAAATGCGGTACAAACAGAGTAAAACGAATACAATCCGATAATGAATGAAATGCAAAAGAAAATTCGAGAGAGATTCTAAAAACTATTTCCAAAAAATCGTTATACATCGATTACGTAATTTTATATTTAAAAAAAAAAAGAGACTAACAAATGGCAAAACAATAAAGTACAAAGGCCAATTAATACGATACAATTGAATTAATTGAAGTGAATTATGCTAAATATAACTGGAGAAAATAAAAACGAAGCTTGAATATTCGAAATTAATGTAAATTTCGATCTCCCATACTGCGTAACAGTATCGATCTCCGAAAATGTATCGAGCCATTTTTCAAGCTCCATTGTTTCCATACTTTTTTCTTCACTACAAACTGACCATCGTCACGTTGCGTGCCATCGTTTCCCAGGAGTACGATGTTCTTGCAAGCGGTAAAGGTGCCCATGTCGTGGAATCGCGTTTCGAGATAGCCCAACGTCGAGTTGGAGCGATGCAGGGCGGACGAGGGTGGGAGATGAGAAAGAGAAGAGCGAGACGAGGAAGACGTATTCGCAATCGTAACGAATGAATGAACGTTGAGAAACGATTCGCGTGGAAGTGGGTCAAGAAATGAGGGATTCGTCAATAAGACTCGGGACTGAAGAAACGCGAATTATAGTCACGCACAACGATCTATCTCTGTCCTACGCTTCCCTTTGATTTTCTCGTTTCCCGTTGGTTCGAACCGTTTCTCGAAAATGCTCGAATATACTCGTTCGCGAAAAGTTGTGGCTTCGCTCGAACCCCAGTGAGAATTCTCCCGCCTGTCCCACTTCTCGTCACCGGCGAAGTAAAACCTTCGAATTTTCATTCTCGATTCTCCTACACACTCGCGGAATAGTTCTCTCCTTCACGTCCGAAAAACCCTCTCTCTCTGTCTCCCTGTTCGTAAGCTTGCCTCTCCGCTACTCCGTCTCTGTCTCTCTACATCGCGATCTCTCTTGTACCCTCGTGGCACCGATCTATGTACGTATATAAGACAAATATAAACCAGCTGATGATGTTGAGCATCCCGAAGCTAGGAAGAGAGAACGCACCGATCGGCGGCTGTATAACCGAGAGGAAAAAGCAACCAAGACACTCCGCGCCAAAATATGAATCGACCTAAACGAATATAGAAACGGATATTTTGGGATTGCGGGCGATGAGAGAGGAGAGCACAAACACCAGCAGAGCGCTAACCGAGCCTATTGCGTTATCCCTTGGACGGAAAAAAGGCGTGGGAATGATGATCCCGAGGTTTCCCCCATCATACAGCCGAAAGAGAAGCAACGAAAAAAGCACCAATGTCGATGAGGACTGTGAAGTATCGAAACGAGTGTGGAGGTCGACGGACTGCCCCCTTCACTCCTCGCGCCCCCGCGCTACGTAAATATCTTTGGAACAGCGAAGAATTCGAAAACTGTGATGGTGGTGCTCTTGATCCTCTCGAGGATCATCAAACATTTGTTTCAACATGAAACAAGCGAATGGCTACCAAAAGGATACTCATTTCGATAAAAATTAATCGAAACGTGGCAATTATTATCGTCTTTTTACCAACGATCAAGATTCCATTAAATTTCAATAGCGACGAAAAATCCCCTGGGTTTGTTCGAATACAATGATACCGGATTTTCCCATTTTCAAAGTTAACGACGAGTACTCGAGTGGAAAGGGATATCGCTGACCGTACGATCTCTCAATGCGAAGGATGAAAACGTGTGCCTACTTTGCCGTCGGAAGATAGCAGCTCTCTATCGATGATCAATGGGTCCGATGATCTTCAAATCTATCGGATCGCGCTGTACCGTGAGTCGGTATTCGCTAAGATTTCGTAGGGTTTTCCCGTCCGATTACAATGTCCCTATCGTAAAGGCGGTAGGTTAACATTTTAGCTGCGATTCCTCGATGATCGAAGCGTGAAGAAGCGTAGCGAAGAATCCGTTCTTCCTATTCGTAACCAATTAACGAACCGGTAACAGCACGAAGATCCGAGGTCCCGATGAAACGAAGATTATTGACAAGCCCGAGGTTGAGGGATTAATCAAACTCACCAGGCTCGGCGACGCTGTAGCTAACGTAGCAACTTCCGTCTTTGCGATCCTTGAAGTCAATCTGTGCTTTGCTGGGACCCTCGACGGAAACTGCGAGGGTACCAGCGCCGGCCTCTCTCGTCCAAATGTTAAACTCGCAGGGTTCGCCCTGTTCGCCCCTCTCGAGACCAGGACCTCCGGCGTGGACGCGATGAGCTCCACCGTCGCGTAGCGGGCCAACGGTGAATTGGAAGGGTGATCCGGGTATGTGCATTTCCTTGTAGCGAACGGAAACGGTATGGACTCCGAGTTCCTTGGGTACGAAAGCAACGGCGTAGAGGCCGTCCTCGACCTCCTTGATCTCGGCGTCCTCGGTTACGCCACCAGGCGAGGTGACCGTCGCCGTGAGGTCGAAAGACGTGATTCCGGGCATCTTGAAGGTCAGTTTGCACTGGCTACCGACTTCGGTGATGGGTACGGCCTCGCGCTGACGCTGGATCTTTTCCCTCTGGCGGTTGCTTCCCTCGCCGGAAACCTTGACGGTGAAGGGCGAGCCAGCGACGTGATGATCAGCGAACTTCAAGTTCATTATGTAATAGCCGGGCTCGGTGGGCTTGTAGGACACGTTGAGAGTACCGTCCGCGTTATCCTTGCACTGGATCTCGGCCTTACTCGGGCCCTCCATTGACAAGGAGAGACCACCGAAACCGGCGTCCCTCGTGTCAATCGAGAATGTATTCTCCGTCTGGGTTTTACCCTCCTTCAATGCCGTACCGGTCACCTTGACCTTCTTCGCGTCGCCCACTTCGCGCTCCTTCACGTTTATCTTGAAGGGCGAATTCGCTATGTGCTTGCCCATACGTTTGACCGCAACCACGTGCTCACCCGACTCACGGGGCGTAAACGATACGCACATGTTGCCCGACGGCATGTTCTTGAGGAAGCAGGGCTCCTCCAAACCACTCGGCGCTGTTATCGAAGCGTTCAACGACCGTATGTCTGAGTCGGTCACTTTCCCCGGCAGTTGAACCTCGCTCGATGATCCGACCGATATCTGGTTCCTCTTGCGACCCTCACCTGCGATTTCAAAGAAAGTTATCATCGTTCTTCACGATTGAACATTGTTGAATTTTCATGCATGATTCTGGAACACTCTGGATACTCATAATGAAACTTTGCAGTTATTGAATGTAATCCAAAAGTCTAAACTCAACATCGAAGTAAGACACGAACGAGAAACCGACCAGTAATCTTGGCGACGTAGGGACTGCCCTTGATCGGCTTGTCTCCGAAATTGACAGAAATCTTGTATTCTCCAGGAGCCGTAGGTAGATAAGAGACGGAAACCGTGCCATCCTTGTTGTCGTGGCACGAGATATCAGCTTTGCTGGGTCCCTCGACTGCCAGTGCTAATCCACCTGCACCCGCGCCCTTCGTCGAGATTGTAAAATTCGCGGGCTCGCCGCAAACTCCGTAAATCAATCCTGGGCCGTAAGCCGTAACGTAGCCGCTCGCGAGTGAGTCTACGTGGAACTTGAACGGAGAACCTGCAGAAACGAGGCCACGAAAATCATCATTCAAATCTTCTCACTCTGCGTGTGGGTCAGCTTGATATTTTTTCTGACACCGTTTAGGGTATTTTGTTTTTTTGAGTTAGACATTAAAATTTAATACTGCGACGCATCACGCATGTCGTAATCATTGCCTTCTTTTATATTCAGAAACTCTCAATTGAGACAAAAAATGAGAATGCCTGAATATAAAAAATGTGGAATTTAAGAAAAAAAATGAGAAGTCCTGAATATAAAAAATGTGGAAACGTGGAGATAAAAAAAAACAACTTTCGTTGCATTCCAATAATACACGTTGCTGCTCCATATTTCAATTAGCTTCGACTTTCATCAGTCTCAAAAACGTATTTCTAATTAACAAAAAAGTACTCTCTTGAAAATAGAGAAAACTGCGGGCAGAAGCTAACATCGAATGAAAACGTCATTATTGTTTATAAGCATGCAAGCTTTTGTCGTTTTTCGAACGATAACGATATGCCAACGTTGATGGTTATCAATTTTTTTCAAGAAACGGTTTTTCAATCATGAAGAACATACGGAGATGGATCCTGGGTGAATAAAAAAAAGCATTCATCTTCTTTTCTTCCGAAATAAAATACTTTACAATCGTCGGAATGATTTTAATAAAAAAGTTTAAATAACCCGCTGAATAATTTCGGATTCTTAGAAGAGAGGATTACAAGAGCGCAGCAGGTCCATCTTCCGCGACAAATGGATGGATGCGACGGAATTGTAAGTGCTAGACATATAAATATATATATATATAGAAAAAATATTTTATTAACGGTTTAATTACCTTGGACGTGTTCGCCATTGAATTTAACGACGAGTTCGTGGAGGCCCTCCTCGCGGGGCTCGTATCTGACGGAAACGGTTCCATCCCGATTGTCCTCGATCACAGGTTTGTCCACGTTCCCGCTTGGCATTTTGACGTCAGCTTCAAGGCAGAAAGCAAAAAGAAAAGAAAATTACTGCGATTCCCTCTTCCTTTTTTTTTCTTCGAGATCGTTTCGTTTCTTCCTTCCTTTATTCAAAGATATTTCAATTGCACTCTTCTCGAGTGCTTTCCGCGCTTGTTTATCGGCACCAAGTGCTCCTCGGGAAAGAGAGAGCTTCGCTAGCTGATGACCGTAAAGAACTATGGGAGAAAGATTCTTTTGCTTCGAGGGAAGGAAAAATATTTTTCTAAATATAAACTGGTCGCCCAAGATGCGGCGAGTGAGAGAGAAAGAGCGAGAGGCTTGGAGAGAGAGAGAGAGAAAGAAAGAGAGAAAAAGAGAAAATTTGGTTGGACGACGGGAAGCCGCGGTGGCGGTGATTGGACCAAAACTGAACCTGCGATCTACCCTGCCAAAAAAGAGAAAATAAAAAGGAAGAATCTTTCTTTCAACGTTGCCCGGGACATTAGACAAGAATACGTAGGCGGACACGGAAATTTTCTCGCGAGAAATTAATCCGAGCTTTATTTTTTACTCCTCAAATTTACTGGTCAGTGAATTTGTCGAGTTTTTTTTAATTAAACGATCGAGGGATTTTGTGATCAATGGTAAATTGGATAAATCGAGCACATTGAAACCGTTTCGTATCTTTCCTAAACATCCTATGAAATACGACTTCAAAATAGAGTTTTGGAAGCGGGATTTTGAATGAAAAATTATTTCCGGCAATAAGAAAACGAAAAATATAATAAAAAATCGATTTCTCTTGTCTTCGAACCCACCCAAAAGCCCATCGAAAATCCAAAATGCTCATCGATCGAACATTTCAGTCCCTTCGATGAGATTGCGAACGAGAGAAAACTCTTCCGAAGCGCAACATACCCGGATCGACGGAGCGATATAAAATATTTCTTTTTTTGTTTTTCTAGCTATCGAACCTTTTCTCGTATGAATGTAGAAGAGACTCTGAAATCTTATAGGCACGAATTTGAGACCGGGCCCAAAATCATTAGGATCTTCGGCTTCCTCTTCCTCCTCGTCCTCTTCCTCGTCCCGTTCCTCGAGTCCGTGAATTCGATCGCTCGCGTAACAGACAGGGCCCTTTTCAGCGCGATCGATATAGCTGCAGGTAACGCTCTTCAACCAGTATCTCTGATAAGTCGAAATCTCGTCCCACGTAGCCGTCGTCACTTTCTCAATTTCTTCGTTACGCTTCCGACTCATTTCACGATTTTCCGACAGCGGTCCTTTTAATTCCGCGCGATACGTTTTGCAAATTTACAGCACTCTCTTCACTTTCCCACGTTATATAACAGCAGAATAAAAAGCGCGAGCTCCCAGTGATAAATCGAATTGAAAAAAAAAAACAGCAACAAATATCTATAAATATCAATCGATCGTTCCTTGGTCCAGCAAATTTTTTTGGAACTTTCAGAGGCCCTCTTCCTCCCTCTCTCTCCTTCTTTTTCCCTGCCGAAAATTCAGGTGCTCGCGTTTGAATGTGAACGATTTTGCTTCATTCTCTTTCTCTCCCCCTCTCTCTCTCTCTTTCTTTTTCTCTCTCGGTATCTCTCTCTCCCTATCGTGTCGCTGAGAAAATGAAAAAAAGCCGCAAAAGATCGACGAACGAAAAGAAAAAGGAGAATTATTTAGTTGAATTCTCAAAAGTGAAAGGCTCTTCTCCAGAGTCAGATTCGGGTGGATTACCGATCACAGGCACATCTCCGGGAAGACTGAGATGATTCGAGACATGACTGGCGCGAATATTGGCAAGTTCGCTGTCCCGCGGACGAACTTATTTTCCAGTTGCGGTTAGTATAGAAAATTGTGTATACGTATGCCAATATATAAATGAGAAATCGTGGATGTGTGTAGACGCGGACACGTGTGTGTTCCATAACGCGTCGTACGAAATCTCGCGCGTACGTGCACGGTTCGCCCGTTACACACGGATATATTTTACGAGCGTTGCTCGTTAGGGGAGCCTTTGGAGATCCGTACCAGCATACGAAGACGAACGTCAGAACGCCCTCGCTCACGCACCCAAAAACGCACACTCCCCGGATTTCGGTGGTCGACAGAGGGAAACAGGGGTGGGGCCGAAACGAAGCGTAATCGAGTTGATCGTGCGAGTGTGAGATGGTCTGGATGCATGTGGGTGGGTATGCTCAAGATTCGGATGGATTATAGCGAATCGCTGGATGATGACCAGAAGGAAGGAGACCAGACGAAGAAGAGATATATAAACGGTATCAGCCTAGATCCCAGGGGCCACGAGACCAACGAATTTATAGAGCAGGTGGTACGTCGTGACATATCCGAATGAAGAAAATCACCGAGATTACGTACTCTCGCGTTTCCTCCCACTCCGCTCCTACTCTTTCTTCCTATTGCGCTCTCCCGTATGCTCTGCTTGTGACCTCATAAATAATCCAGCTGACACAATCCTCGTAATCTTTAAATTTTGACGAGCCAACAAATTTTTTCCTCTCCCGCTCCAAAATCGGAACGGACTTTTCGCTGCTGGTTTCGAGAGAATTAGAGAGAGGGTGCGAACCGGGGAGGTGGAAATTGCCTCGGCTGGAGAAGCTCAAGTGGCTGACTCGATGGCCTTTGCATCGGAGGCAATCGATGCCAAATTCCGGTCTGCTGATCAGTGTCACACTGCACTCGGTTCGTTTCGCGCGATCGCGAAAACGAAACCTCCAGTCGTCGTAATACGACAACAAAGAGATTAGAAGTATTCCTCAGTGGAGTCCAATTGATACAATCGAAATGGTTGGTAGCTTCGGTGCCTGGAAAAGTGTTTCCATGTTAATTAATATGAAAGAGATATTGCGGCTACGTCGATGAAATAAATTTTAAAAAAGTGCGATAACGCGAGGCAATTGTTAGGGAAGTCATAGCGGGCGAAGTGTCATCATCATCATCATCATTCAACATCTTTGTGATCGTTATGATTCTACGTCTTATCGATTATCCCCTCGAACTCGCGGGTCCGTTCGAACCTTTTTTTCCTCGATCTTTGTGGTGCGAACAGAGAGGAAGAACGAAATTCGCGAGCATGTGACTTCGCTCAATCAACCTCCGATATATTAATATAACCAATGACAAACGCGAGCGATGTATTGCGCAACTGGGAGGCAAAGAGGATGGCAACGAGGAGAAACGTGGTGGAGAGCTGGATCTATCTCTTCCTCTCTCTTTCTCTCTCTCTCTCTGTCGCGAGGTCCACGAGCATATATTTTTGGCAATCTTGAGTTCGACGGCGATTCCAAACGGTGACAAACATAACGAACCAACGCTATTTTATATTCCGTGCGTTGATCGATTGCTGATATGCAAAAGGGCGCAACTCGCAACATTCCAAGGGGTCGGAAGTGTTGCCCCTGGCCATTTTCATATTTCACGCTTACACTTGGACAAACGTGTGTGTTTGAATAAATTTGCTCCCGTGTGCGTGCGTGTCTAAGAAAGAGAAGGATTATCATTGGATAAGACGAAGAGTGCGAACCTGTCGTGTCTGTCAAGTAACGCGATCGCGCTCGCATAGGCGCTTCGGTGATTAACGAGCTCTCTAACATCGAAACACCGTTTGATCGCGCGTCGAAACCACCACGTTCGAACAAATAGACGATACTCGCGAGATCGCAATTAGCCAAATATCTCGAACGATGTTGGATAGCACTAATTAATAGAGACCTGGATCCTCGCACAATGAATAATTGGCTAATTATCAAATGAGCCCAGCTTCTACTTATATATATATATATACCAACATATATATATTTACGAGTGATTTGGCCACTCGGCTATCTAGTCATCACTCGCCTGTTTTCTTGATCGTCCACGTCGCGTTTACACCGTTGAAAGATTATCAGAATTCTCTAATTTTTTTCTTTTTCATACCTACCGATCAATTACGATTTTTTTTGGGCACGATGTAATAGACTGTCGATTGGGTTGGTCGACGAGCCGGTTAATTTTTAATCATTATTTCATGAGCATAAGTTATTATCGTAATAAATAAAGGATGCTCCTGAAGGACCGGCCTGCTTCTGTTAGTTCGATCCCTTAAAAGTATCGCGTGTAATATAATAATAATAATAATAATTGAAATTGTATAATTAATAATATAAAAAAGTAATAATTAATCATGTCAAATATGAGATAATAATCGCATAGAAAATCGTTTGTCTCTTAAGGCAAACAAATTTGACAAGGAAACTCCAACATTTCGTACAGAAGGTCGAGATTAAAGGCAAACGTGTACTTCTACGATATAATGGATTACCGAAATTTAAGCGCGTTTTTCTGGAAAGTATACTCTTAAAAACTGAGTATACTAATTCTCGACGTCTAATGAATGGATTGAGTCGAAACTTTATATGCTTATTCAGCCTAGTAGGAGTCTAGTCTAGACTCTTCGTAACATTTTTTTTAAATTACCAACTGAAAAATAACAATAAGATTGCCATCTTTTTACGAAAAATCGAAAAAAGAATTGTAATTTTTTGACCGATTATTAAAACGCGATAATAAAATAATAATAGTAGTTAATTATTAATAATATAAGTCTTACGGTAATTATTAGTAATTCAGTTTTGAGGTAATTCATAGTAATTAAGTTTTAAGGTAATTAATGGATTAATTAGTAGATTAGATAAATGCTGATAAATCATTGAATGGATTGTTCGAAATTGCGATTGAACTTACCGGTGACCGTTCCGTCTCCCGATGGCAATGGGATGCTGTTGAGCCTGACACAGTTGTACTTTTTCTTCGAGCTGGTGTCGTGCTGCTGAGTGGTTGTACTACGCTTTGTCGTGATACTCGAACTTTGCTCTAGGCTCGAGCTGTGCTCCTGTTTGACCAAACGCTCGGTCTGTCGATCACCTGTTCTCTTGCCGCGGTGGGTTTTGTGGGTGCTATGTTCCCGATATTCTTCCGATGCCTAAGAAACAAACAGGTTTTTCATTCGTTTTTCACTCTTTTTTTTCTTCGATTCGTTAAGTTTGTCTTTTTTCATTGCTCATTTTTGTAAAAACGTTTCAGAGTATTTTCTTTTTGCTCGACCATTACACGATTTATTTGCGTTTGGGATAAATTTTGATTTCGGGGAGAAGTTCGATTTCATTGTCTGATTCGCAATAAAAATTAAAATAGAAACCCTCTTCAGCGCAGGGTGGCGAATTTCGTTTTTTTTTTCGCGTCACATTTTCCTAAATCTTATGGATGAAAATCTTTTTTGTCAACTTATGCGGTTTGTTTTTGTTTAGTTTGTTTTGTTTTATAAGTTATTCGAATTTGTTGCGTTTCGTTCGTTCTGGTCATTTGTTAAAA
>JAPYZJ010000964.1:0-41400 GCA_030522765.1 Ophioninae sp. B BG-2022a
ATCAAGACAGACAAAGCACAGACAGACTGACGCCGACTATTGTTTACAATATTCTAAGTTCAAAATTAAATAAAAACATGGTACGAGATGATCCCCGGGAATCATCTCGTACATATAGAAAGGAATCACCTTGACGCAAGTCCCACTTTTTCATTCAATGTTTGTTACCATAATCTACAAGCACGCGGCTGTCGTCACGTGGCCCAAATACTAAAATTGAGCATAATAGAAAGCCTCAAACATAACAGTAAAGACATTTAACATTGTTTCAATAAAAGTAATATAAGCTCAAAATCATGCCTACCTTAGATCAGCCGTGCACAATTTTTATTTATTCTCGTCAATATCTATGTATCGCTCACGCCGCCATTGCGATTTGACTGAAACGGGGGGGGGGTGCCCGAACCTATGTTTTGGCAGTGAAATAGACTAAATGGCGTTAGTGGTTTCAGCGCAATTACAAAGAATCATCTTACCCCAAGGGAACAACTCGTACTACTTTCCCCTACATTTACTAACCCAAACAAATGTTACATCAATTAAACCCTACATGTCTCTATTCATCATCCCATAAAAAAATTCATTAAAAAAAACTTTTTTATGAAAAGTCCAAGCTAGAATTTTGCTGCGAGTTTGCAAAATGCGTGCTTTGAATATGACTGCGCGTTCCGAGTCGTGACGCTAAGCTTTGTAACTTTCCACGATTTTCATCATGGCTTCCGTCTGGTAATACGAACTATCGTTCATCTATCAATTCGACCATGCCCAGTGAAATTTCATGAAATTTTGAAGGGCCGTTTGGGAACACCTCGAATATCTAATATCCCGATCGAGCCGGGCTGGACCACCTCTTGATACGATAACAGCTTCGTCACAGCTTTCTGTATTAGACGGAAAGAGAGAGTAAAGCAAAGAACCGTTACGTCTGGCTCTTCGGATAACTCAAGTTCTACTTTTTCACTCCGTTGTTGCGTGACATAATGAAAAGGAGCGGGCATATTCGCGAAACATCATGGAAACACGATGAGGACGCACGAGTAAACTCCGCGAAGTAATAACACCGAAACCAGCCCCCCTCCCCCTCCGGGCCGTTATTTTTCATGAATTAATTAAATACTCGAGCCGGTCGTAATACTGTTCGCCAATGCGAAGATACCTCGTCGCTGAATGTCTCGAGAAATTTACTTGAAAGTAGGAAAGTCGATTTATCGTTGTTGGTAGACAGGATACTACTTCGAAGTTCGATTATGCCAGGAGTATTTTCATCGGCGTATTCTCGGAGACTCGACGTTTCTCGATTCTCACGACTCGACGAAATTTCAATTATATTCCATATTTATTATTTTTCCATTGAATATTTTCGACACACGTAGCTACCGAATTTTTGGACTCGATAACAACCAATTTTTTCCCTCGCTTTCAAAATATTCTTTTCGAAGTAAAAAAAAACCAAAAGCTAAAAAAAAGTATCGATAAAATAAGAGAACTTTCCCCATGCCGAAAATCCGGTCCTTTAAACGCTGCACGTTTATTTGTAGAAACGAAAAGTAAAACTGTTTGAGGTTAAGTCTGATTTACTTTTTACCTCAAACTCGCCAATATACGCGGTTTATGATCGTTTATTTTTCTATTTATACGTTATTCAATAATGTATTTTTTCTCGTTCATCCTATCGTCAGTTCCGGTTTTGTATCGTCCCGTACGAGCGGGGAAACCAGAAACTACCGTAACGCCGTATCAGCGATTTTTCATTTAATTCCGTATTTAAGTATAAAATTTTATCCGAGCTCAGCAGCTCGTTTACGCGAGATTAACGGATGGATATTATTTGAGGATAAGTTATCGTTTGCATTTCCCGGCTGCTACGAAAATCTCTAGTGCTTCTCCCTCGTCGAGGCTGCCGGAGAGCGAATACGGACATTGGTAAAATAAAAGCGAAGTTGGGGGCTGGAGGGAAGAAAAGTGGAGGTGAAAAAAAAAGCGTAGAATATATATATATATATATACACGTATGGTGAGGGAAAAGGGAGTAAGAAAGTGGAACGAAAAAAGCAGGAGAGACAAAAGGTTGAAAGAAGGGGAAAAAACGTCTGATCGGAGGAGGGGTGAATCGGCTGAGTAATCCGAGGGGATGGTTGTCCAATAGCTCGAGAACGTGAAAGAATTCGAAGGGAAAGAGAGGTAGCGACTGGCGGTCGTACTGGCCGGCAAATGTTCCGCGCGATACATGCAAATGCCAGATGTGCACCTTTTCTTTATGTTATATCGATATTCCGTCGTATCCCTATTTTGCTGGACCGAGGTCATACGGCGAGCCTCACTTGCAGCTTGGTCGTGAAAAAAAAGCTTGATGTTTTTTCACAATTTCGTCGAGCCTTTGACCAAAACGAACAAGCTATTGTAGCGATAATACTCTTCAATGATTTTTCACGAATTAACCATGGAGAGATTTATTTGGTATTTTTTCCTTTATTTTTATTTCATTTTTATTATTGTTATTCCGTTTTTTATATTTATTCGAACAATGACTATGTTTAACGTGTTTTTATTGATATCGAGTGGAAATTAAAACTATATACTCGAGTCTACAGTCCCTTGAAGCTTTGAAAAAATCAAACATCTAAATTAATATAAAAAAAAGATCCGGCCGTATATGTCGCAAAAAAACGTAAATTTCAACTCTCAAGGTAATCCGAATTTATAAGGTATTTTCTGTTGACCTAGAATTATGAAATTTGGCAAAAAATAACGTCTTATACTAAAAGTATAGAAAAAATCTCAAAACTATACACCTGTAATTAAATCTTTAAAAAAACTCGAAAAAAACTGTGAGACTGGCTTTGATGTTTTGCCCTGATCAGCCATTCATTTCTTACGTTGTTCAGGCTTTGATTTTGTATCCTGATCAGGCGTTAATTTTATAGCGTGATTAAGCGTTGACATTCTTTACTGATCAAGCCTTGGTGTTCTATCCTGATCAGTCAATAAAGTCAATAAAGCCAAGAAAAGTGTCACAAAAATGATCACGACTGGATCAGAAATGCTGATCAAGGCATGATAAAAAAAATCAAGGTGCCTGATCAAGTCTTTTTTGTAGCCAGAGAAGGATTTCTACTCGGGTATTTATAATATTTAAAAATCTACAAATTCGTACGGAACCCTCGGTGGGCGAGTTCGTGTAATTATCAGAATCAACAATGATCGCGAACGTTCCCAAATACCGGAAAGAAAACGGAATGCGACTATCGAAAAATGTGAAAGATTTATCCGTCATTTTTTCTTTCGTCTTCTTGGCTTTTCTTGCCTTCCTCGCTCTTCACCTCGCCCCATCTCCCTTCATCTTCCCAACTCGTTGTCCTTGAAGTCGTGAAAGTATGCAATTACAGCGTTTTCATAACTTCACGTTTCAAGGAGGAAAAAAAATGGGAAAGTTTCGCGCGGACGAAACGGCGGGCGTTTGATTCAGTAACGTTCCAGTAGTATTCCCCTCGTACGCTCTTTTAGCTTCGTCCCCTTTCTTTCTCACTTTCTCTCTCTTCCTCCGTCGTTTCGTCGAAAGAACCCGAGGGTGTTGGATAAATTCCTCTGATTCACCGATCAGCCTCATAAAGCACTCGGAGTCCGGAGCAATTAACCGGAACAACTCGGCGAATTACGCACGTAAGAAGAAAAGGGTTCGGTGAGAAAGGGAACTGGGAATTATCGTAGAAACGTCACGACTACCGAGGGAAAGTCTAATCACGAGGCCGAGGCGTCTATTTCGTCCGCCATTATTGTACGAGCGAACGCTTTGTAACTTTTAGGATAAATACATTTTTTACAAAAATTAATTTCATCACAAACGTGTTTTCGAATTTCATCAAAATTCGTGTTTTTCTGTTTTCGAAATACTTTTTTGTTTCTTTTCGTTCGTTCTTGTTTCGACCTAGCGAGAACGCTTGTTGAAAATTGGCAGGAATCTCGAAGTGCCCAAAGATAGGAAGTCCCGAGTTCTCTAGCTACTGGAAGCTTTGCTATTTTCCAATATTTGAATTTTCTTCAAGTACGCTTAACGCAACACGGTACATATTCAAGGAATAAATGGGAACAGCCAGATTTCTCTTCCGATCTACCCCTCCACCCCCTCCGTCTTGTTCTTTCTCTCGAGAAAGATTTCCTCTCTTTCTCCGATGCGACTCCATTCCGATGGTCCATTTCCGATGAAATACTGAAACGAGGCAAAGACCGGAGAGAGGCATTTTGTCTAATGTATCCCCCCCCAACGTTACTCGCTCGATGCGCGTTCTTTTTTTTTCGCCCCTTCCCCGCCGCCCTCTCGAGTCTTCATCTTTGCCCAACTGACTCTCTATTCATTCAAAAACGTTCATGAATCGTCGAGACTATTTATCAGCTTGCATCCGGTGAATTCACTCACTTTCGTCCTTCGTCCCCCGTACGAAAAGGTTTGAGCCGACTTTCATAATTTTCCTTGACTTCGCGCAATTTCAGAGGAACGTTCGGGCAAACGGCACGACCCGTTTGAGGCGAAACGGGACTCGACATTTTTTAAGATGTAAGGACGGAAGTATCTGAAGAGAGATTTCGATTTTTTTTGTTGAAAAGTCGGATAAAAAAATTATAATTAATCGGGAGTAGGGGAAACTGGGGACAAAAGTAACAGCGGGTCGAAACCCAAACAAACGTTCTGTAGCCGTGTCCAATAGCCATAGCCACGCGTGCGATCGATGGTTGTCAGCTTCCACATACAAAAATCGGGCATGTAGTACAAACTGTTACTTTTATCCCCGATCTCCCCTAATAAAATGGCCGTTTTGAAGAATCGGCGGACGTTTAGAGATTCGTAAACGGATCATGAACGTCGAGACAACTCCCAACGTTGCAAAACGTTCCGGAGGAGCTTTCGGTGAGTGAGACCGAAATTGAAACAATCCCGGGGCGTACTGTTTCTTCAACCGCCCCGACACCAAAGTTTCATCCCTATAATTTGATACAAAGTTTGGTCGGTTTCGGTGCACCGTATAGGCGGGGCGTCGGCACTCCTCACCCGCCACTTCTTCTTCCAGCTTTCCTCAAGAATACGATGAATTCGGTTGGACCGAAAGTCGTTGGATTAACGGAGTGCACGGGGGGATCTTGAATTAAACAGTGAGCACGAATTGTTATTTTGTCGTCTCTTCTTACGTAGCTGAAATTAATAATATTTCGAGGACCGCCTGGGCCGCGTTAAACTTGGAATTGTTCGGAGACAGACCGTAACTAGATTTTCGAGATGTAATGCTCATTGTTGATGACGAAATTTCTGTATCGAGTTTCCCATTACTTTGAGAAAACGTTTGCGACAGACCCAAGCAAACCCAAACACTGATATTCTTATTCGACTTGAAAGAATCCCATCAAGGATTTCCGGATTATCGGCCACTGGGTGAAAATACCTTCATACCCAAACCGGAAACGTCTTCGAGTCTGAATTTGAACAAACACACTCGTAGTTACTATGGGTAGTTTGGGTTTGTTTATGATTAATTGGATTTATTTGGGCTTATTTAGGTTCACTGGGGTTTGTTTGGGTTTGTTCGGCCTCGTTTTGTTTTTTATCCCGATTCGTTTGATTGTATACAGGATTATCGAGAACTGCGTGAAAATACATTGACGCCCAGACCGGAAACGCTTTCGAGTCTGACATCTAACGGTAACCCCGTGTTTCATTAGCAATGCGAATCCACCCAGCCGTCACTCTCAATCCGATCAAGTCAATTCACCGCTACCAAAAGCTGTCTCTCGGAGCGAGAGACGAAAAGAAGGAAACAATAGGGGACAGCGAAGCTCTCGGTGTTTCCGTTTATTGACGCGATAATCGGGTGTCAATAGGTCGCGACATCGGACGCCCCGAAGATCGAAGCGAGGGCATGGGCTGTTCAGAACGGTGCTTCCGACGAAGCGAGCATTGCGGAATTAACGATTGCTCCGAGTTGGGAGAAACAATCGGTGTGCAGCCGTTGCGCTTTACCCGCGACGAATCCTTGACGTTCGCAGCCGCAGCGATAGCCGGAGACAGCTTTTCTCGCGGACCAGGATCCGCAGTGACGGTAATGCTCTCTTCGACGAGGCAGAAGGTTGGGAGAAAGAGAGGGGGCTGAGGTTGAAGGTACTGTCCTCCGAAGCCGTTTTATCCCGACGATCGTGTCCTCTTTATTGAAAGGATACACCGCGAGCTCCTGAGCGGAGTTGGTCGAGACAGCGGTGAACCGGGCTTAGCTGACTGCGGCATTTTACCCTGTGGTCTTCCGGCCGATTCATTCTTTTTTTTTTGTTTCCTTTCCGTTCATTTTCCTTCGTTCTTCCTTTCGGACTCACGAGACGTTAACCCCGAAGCATCGAGTTAGACTGGCGAGTTATTTTCCTCGACAATAATCGACGGTGAAACGAAAGGCTTTCGGAAAAATATCCAGTATTCGTTGAGCGACCGTGACACGCGTCCCGGATGTTCAGGGACTGGACGCGATCCAAAGACGGCAGCGGAGAAACAAGCTTCGACGGTTATTGGCGTATCGAATTGGAAGCCGTTGACACCGCGCATTCAAAATTGATAAACCCAGGAATGGAACGAAGCTGCTGAGAGTTATACAGAATTTATCAACCAACGACTCTTCGAAACCGAACGAGGGATATCTCCGCCTAGGAAGTTGTCCACTCGCGCCGTTTCGGGACGAAGAACGAGAGGACCGATAATTTATAGAAAACACCGTTCCGAATGACGCTTCGCGTTGTAACCGAACAAAGGCTCGTCTCGGTTATACATCGGTCGAGAATATGGCTAGCCCCAATGCCGGTGAAGCCTTTCGAAGAGAATGAAATCTAGGAGCCTGAGTCAAAATTTTCGAGCTGCTTTCAACCCGCGAAATGAAGGCCTCTTTCTCCGAACAGAAGTCTGCGGTAGCGGATTATCGAGTATCCAAATGAGGCTACGGTGTATGGAATATTATCATGACAGAGCCTCCGTTGAACCCCCTAGATGGCTCAAACTGGAGGCTTAAAGAAGGCTAGCGTAGCGCGCAACTGAACCTACGAAACTTCCGGTGGACCTGAGGAGATAACGAATGTGGGCTCATCGCAGGTTCGGTGGGGTCGAAGCAACAGACTTGGGATCAAAAGTGGGTTAAGGAGGCCTGTGTTCTGGGTCTTGGTACTGGGGGTCAAAAAAAGGTTTGAAAGGGCTAACAGAGGTTGCACTGGATCGAAACGAGGGATAGATAGGGCCTCGTAGGTTCAATGTAGGCTAACGGCATATGCATTACAAAGAAAATAGGTTCCGCGAGTATTGAGAGGAGGCTAGAAATTTTGACTCGGGAGGCCTACGAGAAAAGTAGCCTTCCCAGCTGGGCTAAAATCGCGTTACTTCCCGTTAGCGTCCTCTTCAACCAACGCCCTCCCGCCCTTCCTCTCCACCTCGTTCTTTATTACACGAAAAACCCAACAGCCCTCCGGACACCCGGTATACGTTACCCCGTACTCTTTATAGAGCTTGCGCGATACGGATAAATCCGCACGCAAGCTACGAAGACGCTGATGCTCGCGGTGTTCGCTCGGCAGTGCGTCTTCCGGCGCCGCCGAGTCTCGGGCACGCCTTCGTCCCAAGACCAACGAGAAGAACCATCCTCCACAGGAACTCCGACCTCACGAGCTTGTTGTTGCACCTCTCGCAATGACGGCCAAAGAGAGATACGGGGAAAGGGTGACGAGGAGTCCAGGGGGGTCGGGGGGTTGAGGCGAGAACGCCCCACGCGTGTATACCCGGTGCAACCTTCTTTCCTTATGCTCAGCGACTCTACCAACGAAATAGTAATTCACGCCGTAGCGTACTCGAGAGAACTCTACAGAACACCGGAAAACAGTTCGTGATACTTGCATGCTCGCAGGGTTCGCAGCTACGCGAATCTTCGCTTCTGTATACCCTACCGGTGGGTGAGGGAGAGAGGCGGGGGGAGGGTGTTTCCTAGTTATTTACTTACAGCTAGCCAACGAGCCGAAACACGCCTGGGGTGCCTCGATCAAACGTGTAGGAAGAGCCTCGGTAGAGAACGGGCGAAAAGGGACGCGAGAAGGGAAACGACGGTGTTACAACAACACCCCGTGTTTCGTTCTTTCGATATTACCACTCTGGTATACCGCGAAGCAAACATGGAAACACTTGTTCAATTTGTATGTAAATAAAAAAAGGAATAAACAGAAGAACGATTGCAGCCTTGAAAGGCTTGACGAAAATGCTCAACGATTTTCCGAAAGTAGCGGAGACCAGGGACAAAAGTAACAGTTTGTACTCCATGCCCGATTTTTTGTCAATTATAACATTTGTGGTAAAATAAATACAGGTATATTAAACTTTCGTTTATGGTCTAAACATGTGCTTTATAATTTTATCTAATATATTTCGGTTTCTGGTAGTTATAAAGATGGAGAAAAAAATTGGAGATTGTTACTTTCGACCCCATGGTCAGGGCGAAAATAGCAAGGCGTGGGTAGAAAGTGTTATTGCTATTGGACACGGCTACAGAACGTTTGTTACTTTAAACCCGTCGTTACTTTTGTCCCCGGTCTCCCCTACTTGAAATGGCTTTGGAACAGGGTTTTACAATCGAAACGAACTTTGCGGAATAACGCGGACGAACGCCAAACTTCGTGACCCCATAAGCCTCGAACACTAGCAATAATTGAGGTCCCAATGAAAATCATGGGGTCAACGGTAGATCGTGACAATAAGTATAGATACGATGATAAAAAGCTCGTGGGAGTGTAATAACCGTAACGTACTTTCCAACAGTCAAATTTTATCGTTATTTTCATTAGCTCGCATCCACCGAATTCGTATAGGTATGCAAAATATTCGATTCGCGCGCACCTCGCAACGATAACGAAGTTATATTTGATATGGTAGCAATGTACAGCATTACGGATCAGCGTAATCAACCGGGAATTCGCGGGCGGAGAAATCGATTGTTCCGGTAAAACCAGCTAAGAGTGTGAAAGGTGCATAATCGAGAAGCCCAATACCGAGGCTCAATATGCAAAGTAGGTATGATCAAAAGTCATTTGGTTTGGATTTGTTTGGGTTTGACACGCACATGAGCAAATTCCATACACAGCTGATGAAAATAAAAACACGAATCGAGTTTGCAATGAGACAACTGATGACCTATTAAACAACATTTTCCTCCAAACTCGACTGCCAAAGGGGCTTCCATTAATTTGAAAATTTTTGGAAAGTCCGGGCAACAGCGGCCGGTTTTCGTCCTCCGGCCAACATCAAACGGGTTTCGGCTGGCTCGTCCTTACCAAGGACAGAGCGAACGGTGGGTTCCAAGTGCGGATGTCCGTGTTTGCACGAGCATGCGGGAAAGCCGGTTAACAAAGGGCGAGTAGAAGCGGATGGAGGGAAGGAGAGAGGAAGAGAGAGAGAGAGAGATGAGAAGGGAAGACTGGTCCGCCGGTACGGATGCTCTCAACGTATTGTCAGCGGTGTGCTACTTCGACAACGGTCATCCAACATTCTCGGGTAAGGTTCCTACCTTACGGACGACCCTTCGGGTACGTACCCATTGGAAAGTGTCAGCTTTTAAAAACTGCGAAAAGCCGCGTTTGAACGCAACGGTCCACCGCTGAAAAAACTCTCACGTACCGGGTGTAACCTGACAGGAGCTGCGCTACCCCATTGAAGCTTCTTCAGAACGCGCTTGTTTAGGGGAGACCGGGGACAAAAGTAACAGTTTGTAATCTATGCCCGATTTTTAGTCAATTATAACATTTGTGATAAAATAAATATAGCTACATTAAACTTTCATTTATGGTCTAAACATGTGCTTTATCATTTTGTCTAATATATTTCGGTTTCTGATTGTTATAAAGCTCCAGACGACAATTGGAGGTTGTTACTTTCGACCCCATGATCAGGGCGAATGTAACAAGGCGTGGGTAGAAAGTGACGTCATATTAGTTCTGCCCAATGCTATAAATATAATGAGAAACAACACAAGAGTAAATCAAATTATTTAATTTAAAGTTATAGTACAAACAAAAATAAGCTTCCTAATCAAGTTTAACTTGAGACTAGAGTTTCTATCAAGTCGAACATAGAAAAAAATGTACTTCGTGGTAATTAGTTAATTAATAATATAACGCGAGCGCAGGGATTGAACTCATGCACGGAGGGCAGTGTACGCTGACAACCAACGATCGCACGCGTCGTTATGGCTATTGGACATCTTGGACGTCAGGGACCTTACAGTAGATCGAAGATAGTTTTACAAGAGTCCGCCCTGCTTAATTGTAAACATTACGGAGGAAGAGACTTACAAGTCAGAAAAACCGAGAGAAAGAAAATGCTGAGTGAGCTCAACATTCCGAACTTGAATATTTCGAAACTACAAATTTCGTAAATTTTTGGTTTCGTTTAAAATCAAAGGTTTAAAATCAAACGAACTCAAACAAACCCAAACAAATTTCATAAACCTTTTGCTGGCATGAGCTCTACGAAATTTGTAGTTTCGTTATATTAAAATTCGGAATTTTAAGCCTCATAGTCAATCGAAGTTCGGATTTGCTACTCAACCCCCAGCGAACACCCTGTATACACGGATATACACGTGTGCCAACTCTGGCTCTCCTGTCACGCGTCTGGCACACACTCGTTCCACCGGTATTCTCTCCTTAGCCCTTCCCACCATTCTCGTCGACTTCAACGTAATAGCATACGCGCAGCATCCGGAATACAGGGAGTAGTGGCGGCGTCGGCGGCGGCCTATACTCCAAGCTTCGCCAAAGTTACAGCTCCCAAATTGCGTTTGTCTACAACGGTTAATTGCCGTCGGGAATATCGCTCGACTATGAAGTGACTCGTAATTAACCTGATGGAACCTCGAAAATTAAATTATTTGTTGAGTATAAACACCACACGGACCCGAAGAGCGAGGGAGAGAAAGGAGACCCGATTCAAGACCGAATAGTCCTACTCAACTTCATCATCATTGACGAGATTGCACGTCTCTCTCTTTTTTTCTTTCGCAATCGTCGTAAACTGTTTACTCCGATTATCCAATTTACATCTTACATCACACGTACAACCGTTAACGGACTTAATCTCCTAATTTCCTAATATTCAAAGAAAAGACACGACAAAAATCGATGTATATTCATCGATTCGTCCAAGCGTTTCCGGCCAATGTGAAATCTTGTCTTTCATCGACGCTCACCTTGACTACTTTTTTTAACTCGACGGTAGTGACCAACTTGCCTCGGAACTTGGCAGTAGAACGAAACAACTCGGTTAATACTGACTCGAACTTACTCGGGGAGCCCCCGTTTGTTCGAAACTCTGATGGTGATTCGATGCGGCGGTACAACATTTGATAACTCTCGGACCAACTTGGCACAGAGCGGGTCATCTTGCGGAGGTTCCGCCACCCAAAACTAAGAGCATCGTGAGAATTACCAAACGTAACGAGGTTGGATGAGAATCACCGGAAGTAGCAGTTATGAAATGTAGGAAAACGAAAAACTGTAAAACAATAATCATAACTCTGTTCGATCGTTTATGCTGGAATACTAGATTGTACTTTTTGCGGTTGTATGAGACCGACAATTTTATTTACTTTATTGGAATTCGAAAGAATAAACTTTACCCCATCACTGAGCAGTCTTGGTATCTCGTGTAGGGGAGACCGGGGACAAAAGTAACGGCAGGTCGAAAGTAACAAACGTTCTGTAGCCTTGTCCAATAGCCATACACTGCCCCCCGCAGATCAGTTCAATCCCTGCACCCGCGTTTATTTGTTAATTAACTAATCATCAAGAAGTACATTTTTCTTGATATTCGCCTGGATAGAAACTCGAATCTCGAGTTAAACTCAATTAGGAAGCTTATTATTTTTATACTATAACTTTGAATTAAATAATTTGATTTACTCTTGTGTTGTTTTTCATTGTATTTATAGCATTGGGCAGAACTAATATGGTTCCACTTTCTATCCACGCCATGTTACTTTCGCCCTGACCATGGGGTTGAAAGTAACAATCTCCAATTTTTTTCTCCAGCTTTATAACAATTAAACACCGAAATATATTAGATAAAATTACAAAGCACATGTTTAGACCATAAACAAAAGTATAATATACCTGTTTTCATTTTATCACAAATGTTATAATTGAAGAAAAATCGGGCATGGAGTACAAATTGTTACTTTTGTCCCCGGTCCCTCCTATCATGGTCCTTTTCTCGATGTCTGTTCGTCCACAAGCAGAAGGGGGGGGGGGGGGATTGAAGCAATCGAATAATTTTTTGTAAAGGTCCGAGCAGTGGCTGCGTGCCGAATCGGGCGGTGAGCAAAGTTTCGTTCCCACAAGTTCAAGCAATTAGGCAAAAAGTTTTTCTCTACTTTTTTCAACTCGAATTTCATTAGCTACGCTTTACCGCTGGTGCATGGAATTCGCAATTCAAATACATCTATTTGGCATTTCGAACTTTCTCGTTATTGGTCTGCACGGAAGGAAGAGGAGAAGGAGTCGTGATGTATAGCGTACCTGGTTTGTTTGTTTTTGTTTTTTCATAGCAACCGATCGCCAGAGAAGTTAAATTCCTCATTTGCTTTGCTAATTAACCGATGCCGTGTATTTATAAAAATCAAGAGTATAAATTAATTTCGAGATCCGATTTCTCTGGATTTAGTAAAAACTGTAATGGTTCAATTAGGAATATTAACTTGGTTTCTAAATGTCAAACAATCCGGAGAGTTTATTATTTAAAAAAACATTTCGATGAAGAATCCCATGGTGACGTTCATTTTGCCCTTGAACCTGATCTTCAAGTGGGAACCACTCTTTTTAACAACGGCAATTAAAAGATCGGAAAATTTAACATTAAAAAATATTGAAATGTTGATCTTCAAGGTCCCATCTAACACATAGTCCGATTACATATCAAACCTTAAAATTCTCTGCTCTTTTAATTGTCGATATGCAAAATAGGGGTTGCCTTTTTAAAAAACAAAGTTGAACTTGAAATGACCTTGAAGACGAAGTTCAAAGTCAAGTTGAAGGTCCCATGGCATTCCACGATGTAAACTACCCTACTAAAACATGATCTTCGATATCCTTTTTTTAATAACAAACCCTGCAAAATTTCTACGGTTTTCCATACTTTTTCCCCACCCTGTATATATATCCATCTGTCTCACTCATTTTCTTTCCTACAGCCCTTTTCTCGAAAAACGAATGAAATCTTGGATTCCCGCGACTCGTTAAATCCTCAGCAGCCCGACAAGTCGATGGTCCGACGCGTGCCAACTGCATACTTGGGAGAATCCATCCAACGTGAATCTCTACGTAGTACGCGTATCGCAGCAATATTCCATATACCGTATCCGAATCTCGTCTTTTCTCTCGAGCATATCGCGTATTCTGGAATAGCGAATGTATACCCGCGGTTCTCGACTCTCTGAAACTTTTCCTCTCTATTCCAATGTTCAAATACTCTCGCGATATACAATCACATGGATTCACGAAAATAAGAAAAGAAATCTTTTGACCTTACGAATAGAATTTGTAAAAGAAAATAGACAAAGAGAGAGAGAGAGGAAGAAAAGGGTTTGTTTCGTGCTCAGAAATATGCGTTTCCTAAAAGTACTGTGCAGTATGGTTTACGGTATAAAACATGACTGGAGAGTTTAAGTACTTATGTTGAACTGATAAAAAGATAGTAATAAAAATAATTACGGAAACAGAGATCATTCCGAAAATAATCAAAATTGATGATCGTCGTGATGACGATTAGCGTGTTCTGAATCCGTTGAGCCATTTCAGCTAGCAGGTGTGGTCCAACCGGGGACAAAAGTAACAGTTTGTACTCCATGCTCGATTTTGCGTCAATTAATAACATTTGTGATAAAATAAATACAGCTATATTAAACTTTCGTTTATGGTCTAAACATGTGCTTTATCATTTTCTCTAATATATTTCGGTTTGTGATTATTATAAAGCTGGAAAAAAAAATTGAAGATTGTTTCGACCCCATGGTCAGGTAAAAAGTAACAAAGCGTGGGTAGAAAGTGACACCATATTAGTTCTGCCCAATACTATAAATACAATGATAAACAACACAAGAGTAAATCAAATTATTTAATTCGAAGTTATAGTACGAAAATAATAAGCTTCCTGATTAAGTTTAACTTGAGATTCGAGTTTCTATCTAGTCGAACATGAAGAAAAATGTACTTCTTGATGATTAGATAATTGACAAATTAACGCAGGCGCAGGGATTGAACTGATGCGCAGGGGGCAGTGTAAGCTGACAACCAACGATCGCACGAGTCGCTATGGCTATTGGACAAGGCTACAGAACGTTTGTTACTTTCGACCCACCGTTACTTTTGTCCCCAGTCCCCTACTCGAAATAAAAAAATTAGAATAGAAAAAAACTAATCGTTGTAAAAAAGATCAAGAAAGACAGAAAGAAAAAGAGAGAAGACAACAAATAAAGGATTGGTTACTCCGCGCAGGTGTCCGACAAAGGTCCACGGTATTAGCCAAATTCTCGAAGCATCGTATTTCTTCAGGGTCTTTGTTCGCAGTTCCCCGTTGTACCGGGCGATGCTGGAGTCCGTGCGAGCAGGCGGTAAGGTGAATCCGACTTGAATGCTGTACCGATTTAATAGCCGGAGGAATCCCGTAATTGAAGTCGTAGCCAGCCATTCGAATCAGCCTTGTTACATGGTATAGCGTGCACCACGGATAGAAATGCATTAAGCAGACACGCGCGCGCACCCAACAGCGTGAAGCCCCCGAATTCGACGTCAGGTTTCTCCGTTTGAGATATTCGGAGCGTGCTTCCGTCTTGGCTATGTACAATTTGGCGCGTTAATTTCGCGCTTCCCCGCCAATCCATCCGAAAATGGAGACACAGAGAGAGAGAGAGAGAAAGAGATACCGCGTACACGATATAGTTTCTACCGATTCTTCAGATCGTCCGTCTTCACGAATTCGGCAGCTATCCTAAACTCCTCCATCTGCCTTACAAATTGACTCTCATCTATGACATCTAAGCCGTCGATTAACACGTTGATCGCCATCGCTGGCTGAAAGCGTGTAACATGATATAGAACTATAAAATTTACACTGTTTTATGGAATTGCAAAAAATTGATTTACTTAACGGGTAACGTGTCGAATGAACGCCGATAGAGATCACGTTCCAAACGTAAACTATCTTCTACTGAGATAAAAAACATTGGGCTTACAATTTCAGCGGGGACTTCCTTAAAAATCAGTGTGGCGCTCAACGTGGCAAAAACGATAACGACTGCGCGCTAATATCGTGATTAGTGTCAAAACTACGGGCTAATATCGTGATTAGTGTCAAAACTGCGGGCTAATATTTGATCGTGTCAAAACTGGTGTCTTTTCAACGATCTAGGTTTAGGGAGTATCCTAGATTGCTCTCTCCATTTCTTTAGGTCCGTCAAAGTTTTAACGGACTTAACTCCTGCGTTCCGCAATAGCTCGACTAGACCCTGTTGACGGGAAGAAAATTACGAGACGCAGACCACGGAAGGTTCTCTCGTTAATGAAGGTTTTTAGATGCGAAACGTGGAAGCCGTTTCATTTACATCGAGCCTCCAGTTACGCAGGGGCAATTAAGACGTCCCTCGTCGTCGTCGCGTTGAAATTTCGTTCTGAAAGCTCGGTCGGTAGACTGCGTTATGGACCGAAAAGCGCAAACCGAACGCGACTCTCAACTTTGTTGACCTGCGACGAGAATCAATCCCTATTACTGAATTGCCAACCGAATATTTCCTCCTAAACCGGAGCCCAAAACGAGGCTACGATTTTCGTATCGATCCCCTTAAGGGCATGACGAACACGCCTCCGACCACTTCGAAATTTCGAAACCACTATTCTCTTCAACGGCTGAACCAATCGGTACGAAATTTCTTATGTGCATTCAGGACGATGGCACCGAGAGCCCTCCGCTCGCCATTTTGGATGGAAACGTTTCGTTCTTCAGAATTCACGGTTTAAAACGTTTCGACTGTCTCTCTCGCACTCGTGTGTCACGTGCGAATGTTCGTCATGGCCCTAAGACGCTCGTCTGGTAAAAACAAAAATGCGCCGGCCTTACCCATACAAGTTTCGTCATAACTGGGCTTAAGAGTTGCGTATGATATTCCTTGGAACGTTTCAGCGATGAGTCTCGTAAATGTATGTTGCAAGCGCAGTGACCAGAAGGGGAGAAACGAGACTCGAGATGAAGGCCGGATAGGGTAGGTTGCGGTTAGAGGGTCAATAGCGGATGGCGAGCCGAATCCACGCAGCTCCGCTCACGCGACCGGGAATAAATGTTCCCCCGGTCGGTCGGCCAAGATTGAGGAGGTACATTAGACAGCTTGCGAACCAGCGCGAGTTCTCCCGGATACTCTCACTCCGCACTTTGCTCCATTGGCTGCTTTTCCACCATCCGCACGCTTGTTTTTACTTCGCGTCGCGTTAAAAATACGTTTCGACATCTCTATCGACTCTCGGCCTTCCTCGCCTTTCCATCATTCATCCCAGATCGGAAAGACTTGGCTGGGACCGAATCAACCGTATCTCGAAGACAAATGATCCCGGAAATAAATCGGTAGAAACGAACGCGAAATTTGGTTGGAGGCGGAAAAATGTCGATGACTTCTGGAGAGAATATTAAAGAGGGGTCGAAGGGACTCGAAGTAGCCGTAACGTGTACGGTGTGACGCGTCGGGCCTGACAAGAGACAAGTTGAACGATCTTAAGGGCCAACGAGAAAGAGAAAGAAAGAGAGAGCTCGACACCCGTGAGTTATCCCGTAACGTCTTGGAGGTTCCCGCGATCTATCGTCCCATTGACCGCCACTCCGTTATCAGCTCCCTAAGTCCCGTTACATTTCTGCCACGATCACGAGAGCAGTTCCCTTTCAACCCCAATCTTCCTTCCTCGACGTCTACACGCTCGCCTCGCTTCGACACCTTCGGATATGGTCAACCGCTGTTCGCCTATGGCTCTTTCCCTCCCCGTCACTTCTCGAGTGCCTGGGACGTCCCTTTTGTTGGTTTATCGGGACGTTCGCACTCGTTCGAATCCCGCGTTCTCTTTCCGAGATTTCCTCTTGACGATGGAGAATACAGAGGAGAATACAGCGGCGCTCACCTGGCGCAATATCGCTTTCGGATTCTAGTCACATTCAATGAAGGTGAAGCAAAAGCAAGATTTCCTCCGATATAACCTCACTAATTTGAAATACCTTTTCTCATCGACGGTTAAGTGTTCTGGAAACAATCAAGCACCGGTCTCTCTTTCATTTTCCTGTTTTATGATAAAAAGTACAACGATCCCTCTTGTGTCACAAGGTATATCTTATATAAGCTCTTAATGGGGAAGACCGGGGACAAAAGTAACGGCGGGTCGAAAGTAATAAACGTTCTGTAGCCTTGTCCAATAGCCGACGCGTGCGATCGTTGGTCGTCAGCTTACACTGCCTCCCGCACATGAGTTCAATCCCTGCGCCCGCGTTAATTTGTTGATTCACTAATCATGAAGAAGTACACTTTTCTTGATGTTCGACTGTATATAAACTGTTACTTTTATCCGCGATAATTCGATAGTTCATCCGCTATTATCGCAAACGTACTTTTTATTCTTTTTTTCGGCTCTTTACGGTTCACCCCCATTGCATATCTCCAAGGCCAACGCGATGAAAAAATCGTTTGGTCCAAACTGTTGTTTGGACGGCCGGTGACGGCTGCTTGCCGATTCGTATAGGAAATTCATTAGCTACGTGTTACTTTATGACTGATAGAAAAAATATGGAAGCCCAATGACGTTACGAGGGAAGGAGCGATAGAAAGAGAGACAGAGATCGAGAGGGAGAGAGAGAGAGAAAGGGAAGAGTCGTATTCGCTCACCGTTGACGAAATACATCACGACAGACCACAGATGATACCGGCTCGGAGATTTATAAATGCATCCTCTGATAAATGATGCTTCCGCCACCCCGGAAAATACCCAGATCGTGAAATGGCAGTCTCAAAAAAAAAAGGAAAACAAAAAGCACCAAAAAACCAGTCGATTAATCCTGCGCTGCTGTGGGCCGACATTTTTTTTTGTTTCTTTTTTTGGTTTACCTTTCAAAATGACCCACCTTTCTCGTGCGTGTACGTGCTAATTTTTATTGGAATATCCGCGTATATACCTGCGTGCACACACACGCGGATACGAACGCGAAAATCGCTCGTTCTTTTTTTTTTTAGCGAGTTTGATTAATTCCCGAGTCAATTGATTTATCGATATGGTATTTATCAATGAACCGTGATGGAGTCGCTATTTTTTTTTTATATATACACGCGACACCCGCGGCAAAGTAGAATTCCCACCGATCCAATTATCTCGTCCGGCGATACCCGGATCCAAAATCCCCGGTTAACTCTTCTGTATCGAGATTGAGGAAATATTGAAAATCTGCGGTATCGAAAAGTCTTCAATTCGTCGCTATCGATCGAGGGAGAAAAATTCGCGCTACGAAAAAAGAGAAGGGTGTTGATATAAGATGCGCGTTCGCAAAAACATTTGCCTTTTTTCACGGTTGTCTCCGCATTCGGTAGCAAGGTATGAAAAAAAAGGGGGCCAGAGATAGATACGTAACTTGGTAGAAATCAGAATATATAAGAGCCTCTCCCTCTGGTATCACGCCCAGAGGAATTCCCTGAATGAGATAACACGATAATATATCGAGTTCTTACCTGGCAATGTAAAATAGTGGCCACCCGTCTGCGGGTTTAAAAGTCGTGATGTATCATTCAGGACAGGAGCAAGTCTTATTGGATTCGCTCTCGTGAGTTTTCCTTTCCCGAGATTTTGCGCCATTATACTATTTTACCTAACCTGTACGTTTCTCGTAAAGAATTATTCAAATGGATGCGACGACACGGAGAAAGTGAGAGAGAAAGAGAGAGAGAGAGAGGTGTAACGGGAGGAAACCGAAATCGCGCGTTCAATGCTGCATTAAAGAACAAGGAAGGGAAAGAGTAAGATAAAAAAAACCAATTCATCGACGAAGTTCATTGATCTCGAGGAGTCGCCGTTCCGGGTCTCTCATTGAATACGTAGAACGAATCGTCATGGATAGAGGTTATCCTGCGCGAAATCGATTGGGCACCTTGAGTTATACAGCCTATATACTATTCCACTCCGATCCATCGACTACCTTCTTTCTTCGTTTTTTTTTTTTCTTCTTTTTTTCTCGAATCGTTTATCCGGAATACATTTGGGAGAGTATGTGCTTTGCCGACACGGCGAAGATGGAAATAGCGGTAGAAGACGAATTCGGCGGGTAATCGAGGATCCTGTTTATCGAGAGTACAGCCCTCGCAAGGACAGGCCGCGGTTTCAAATGGGACAGCGTATAACTGCCGATGGGATTGTAGTACCTACAGTCGAATCGGGCAACCGGAGAACCGGGAACGAGGGGAAGGGTCATCGAGATAACGAGTGGGAGGGATGAAGAGGGAAGGGGAGTTAGAGAGAGAGCGATAGCGGAGGGTGGCGTAACACGATTGGATTACACGCGGGGTCCGGTACGTGTCGGTTCGATGAATACACGTGTGGGGATCGGGGGCGGCAGTCGGTGAGCGTGTTGGAGCAAACAGAGAGTGGAATTTCGAGAAACTCGGCTTGTACGCGAGTCACCGGTGAAATTAAATCGCCGCTGTTGATCATGCATAAATCCAAGCGTCGTTTACAATGCTGACCTATCGATTTTTCTCATTGACCAAAAACGAATTTCGCCGGCGTCTGTTTTGGGCTGCCGTACATGAAAAGTGAACGCGAATCGGACATTGCAACGCTCGTTACCGATGTATCATAATTACAGGATCTAATATACTAAATATCATAATTATTACACGACTCGGTATCCGGATTTGATTGGATTTTGAACAGAGATTCGCTCGGAGCGTAATATCAGTATCGTAGGTACCTATATGATGAGCTACAGCACACTGCGTCGCTACGCGTCATCGTGTATATATAATATTTAATATAATCATCGTTCGTTATAAATACGAACGAAACCATAACTCATTATACGGACGATAAACGAAAACAGCGATGGCTTTGACAAATTAATATTCCAATATTTCTTTTGACCTCGATAGAAGCGCTTGCGACTCTTCGTAATTGGTTATTGGACGAAACGAGGACCCCGCGAAGTTCACAATACTGAAAATCGACTCATACCCCCACCTCTATTATTCATTGATCCTTTTAATCGATGTCCAATTTTCGACATAGCACATTCACTCAGACTCACGATCCCGAACGACGTCAATCGTTTATCCAACGGGACCAACAACAAAAATGGTGGAAGCATCGAAAGAAAGAACGTTGGTACGGGAGAAGGAGGTTGAAACGGAAATGAAAAAAGAACGATCGAGTTCGATCTCGAAGCGATCGAACTGTTTGCATTTCAGATTACAGCACTCGAGTCCGGAAGACGGTAGGGGGAGGGAGGAGATACGAGGACGTTCTTGACGCGACGATCCGCGAGAGAAGACAGGGAAAAAAAAGGGAGAGAAAAGAGAATGCAACGAGCCAACTAAGGCACGTGACGACTATTCAGGCACGTAGAACGTTGGGTATTCGCGACTCCGGCGTTTCCTTCCCTCTCCACCCTCGCCCCTTTTTCGTTCTCGCTAAAGAACCGCTGAGGAAATCGCGGGAAATCTCGGTAATCGACTCGGAAACTTTTCCTTGCGTTTCGTTTCTAAAACGATCGAAATATATCGAATTCAATAATTCGCGGATGAGCACTTGCGTTTCCGGCCACGAATCTCTATCTCTAACCGTGCAATGACGTGTCTTTTACGTGCTTAGCCGGAAAATGCGGAACGCCCACGCGGGCGCTAAACCAGAGTTAACCCGTGCATTACCGTGACCGCTCTAGGTTTGCGAGTGAAGCATATCTGAGGGGTGGCCTCCTGGCTGAGCCGAGAAAGGAAGACGGAGCGAGAGGAAACGAGGCCTGTTTATTTAACGCGCTTGAATCCTCCCGCTACCCCGAAGCTATACGAACCGAGAGGAAAAGAGACTTTCCCAGACAGGAGGGGGTGAAGAGTTTAAACGCTTAACTTTGTGCGCGGCATTATGCATGTGTCCTTTCACTTTGGGCGCTTTTATGGGGGTGAGTCTCGAGAAAGGAAATAAAATTATAATGCATGTTCCGCTTGGATAGGTTTAAACGCAGACCCGCTAACTTTCCTACTTTCCGCCGGGATTATCGCCCCCTTCGTTTCTTTTACCCCATTCCTCCTCCCACGCTTCTCAGCCTCTCGAAACCCTGCCTACCCCCTTCTCCTCGCGACTCTACTCTGTTCGCGCTTGCCGCTGAGGAAAAACGAGGCAAGAGTCGACGCGACATTTCCCTGTATTCTTGCTGATTGTGAAAGCTTCGCGGGTCCAAATCGCGATGCTGAAAAAGCCCGTTCTGCTTTGTGCTAAAATAAGTTCCGCGGGAACTGTGAACGGCACGCGCGAATTCCTTCGAATACGCTGACCGGTTTGCCGCACTGACTACAAAGGCTAACGATAATTTTGCACTGATCGCGAAAATCGAACGATGGAATAACCCGTGCAAAAATTTGTTGGGGACAAATATAATTCATTGACCTCATTGAGTCGTAATTCATTATGACCTAGTCACAGACTTTCGGGCAAAAAAATGAGGTAACAATAAAAATAACATAAGAAACTTAAACATAACTTAAAATTAATGATAAACAAAGAAAGTAATAATAATAATAATGACAAAAAATAATAATTATTATTATTATTATTATTATCATAGTCAAAGTAGTCCTAATAATAATAACGTAATATTAATAATGATAATAAAAATGATCAAAACAAAAGGGATATGATGGGGACACCGCAATTATGGAGTCCTCATTCGAATCCTCTGAATTCACCGCTATTTCCCGGACTCGGTCATTTAACATTTTTTTACAGTTAATTGTTTCAGGTCCACGGAAACCATTAAATACTTGTAAATAATTGTAAAATATTGTTGTAAATAATTGTAGAAAAATGAAACATTAAGAGTAATTCAAACTGTAAGAGTAATTCATTCATTGGATTCCCTATAGGAATCCGATGTACGAGCGTGACGTTCCCGTATGGGGACCCAATGCGATGTCTCATTGGATCCCTATCAGGAATTAGGAAGAAATATAAGAATCCAATTAGATCCCTATTCAAATTTCTGCACGGAAACTTGAGTGAACCTCTGAAGAGACACAATTCGCGCCAATTTTCAATACCCCTCTTTCCCCTACGTGTTCTTCGATACTGAATATATAACACAAAAAAAAGCGAATCGGAAACAACAGCGGAACGTTTGATGAGGTAGGAAAAAAAACAAAAGAAAGATAAACATAAATATGCATGCGATAGATATTGTTTGCACGAATCGAGAGAGATTGGATCGTCGAGCCCAAAGCCTGACCGTTTTTGCGCGTACAAAAGCCACGCAGCCGACGGGTGAATATCCCAGGCAATCACACGCGGGGTATTGTTAAAAAAATAAGATGACTTTTCATATTTTCCAGTTTACGTAGCTTCGATTTTTTTTATTGTCTTGTTATGTCGGTACACATGTCCCCAACATACGGTGACGTTATCAGCCATTTTTCTCATTTAGCTTGTTTTTTTATAGATATAAAAGTTAGACGTATTTTAGTCGGCTTGACGACTTCTTGGTGTTGAGATTTTTTAAGATAAATAAATATTCACCTTATTTTGAGAATGAATAAATATTTTTCGAAAAAAAAGAAAAAATCACCTCATTTTTCGAATGAATTCACCTCATGTTCGAGAAAAATAAAAATTCACCTTATTTTTCGAGAAAAATAAAAATTGACTTTATTTTTCGAAAAAAAAAACGCACAGAAACATGAAACATGAAACGCTTATACAAAACGCACAGCCATTGTCCGATCGCTCGTTATTCCTGCCAAATTTATTCGCACCCTGTCAAATTATAATTTCCCCCGGTATATCGACCCGTAGAAAGTTTGAATTTGAAAGAAAAAATGAGACCTCATTAAATTCCGTTCGTCGTAATTCAGTAGAGTGCGGATGGAGCCTGAGAAGCGCGGAGGTTATTTCTCAGCTCGACACTCGCGTTTATTTTACAACGCCAGCAGCCCTTTGCCCCGGCGTAAGTGACGTATCGCACAACTCAGCCGTAAGATTTCTCCGTCATCGTCCCAGAACCGCGTGGAAAATGAGTTCGCCTCCTCGTTATCCACAGCTCAGCCAGGCCCCCCTCGAAACATTTTTTTTGTTCCATCCCGAAGATTTTCCGGTAATCGAATACAAAGTTTTTCACGTACGCGAAGCAACTTTATCGATCGTTTTGCTAACCGAGCAGCACCCCATCGGGTCACATCGCGAACTTTTCTCCCTTTAATACCAACACTGATCAAACATTTTCAGTATTCGAAAAAACAGGAAAAACTGAGTTTTTTTGGAAAATTATTTTTCCATAGAAAAGCGTTCAAAGAGACTACGCTCGTGTGTCTGATGTACACCCGGCTGATGTAACTTCTGCGCGGTCTCTATCTACATTCAAGAAAAGACTTTTCACATACTTGTTGGCGTGCGATGCGGTATAGCAGTATGAGTGTATGCGTGATTATGGCTTAGCGGAATGAGTTGTGCTAGTAGGATAGTGTTAGAGATGGTTTTGAATTCTTTTTTGTATTTAAGATGTATATGCGGGGGGCGAGAACGTGTTTTTTATTTTTGTATTTAATTTCCTATTACCTCATAGTTCACTAAGGCATAAATAAATTATCAATCAATCAATCAATACATCGAAGAAGACGAGCTCGAAATTATCAGGACACAAAAATTTTCTTCGAATCGTCTCACCTTGGGAATCTTGAGTGACGAAAGAATTCTATAAACCCTGAAGAACACGTACATTAATTAAGGATTTTTCACTAACGAAAGTCATACGGGTGACCCCGTGAACCAAGTTCGTTCGATGTCAGTGAGCCAAGAGAATCAAGAGCGATAAGCGAGGATGAGTGCATCAAAGACCGATTTCCCAAACGTGGATATCTGTATACGGTCTCGCGTATACGCGAAACGTGCCAGTCAGCCGGATAACTCGGAGTTTCGAAAAACGTGTGTCGATGGAAAAGTACATGATTCGGGTGGCTGCTTTCCCGATCTCCGACCTCCTCTTCCACTCTCTCCTTTCTCAAGGCCCGCTCGTTACCCTGGTCACGTAACTCGCGAAATCTCAGGCAGAGTGAGAGAGAGGGATGAAAAGAGTGAGGGATGAAAGCGAACATCGAGAATGGAAGTGAGGACGAAAGAGGCAAAGAATAGGGAGGGCCGGATGAGCGTGTACGTCCAAGATGCTGAGGCACGTGAACCCAGGCATTCTTTCAGAAATAAAGGAGGCGCGTGCAGAGGCATCCTCTAAAGCGTCGGTAGCGCGTCCACTTGGATTCGTGACGATTCTTGTCCCGATCATCCCTCGCGACGGTTCGATCTCGTTATCATCCACGCGAAAAATACAGATTCACAGTGGTGACGGTCTACCTCCAAGATTTGGACTAGCCGAAACGGGAGTTGGCGTAGTCGTCGATAGAGGGCCTGCATGTGGTCGTCCAAGATAGAGAAAGAGAGGGGGAGGAGGAGGTACGCGGATGCTTCTTCTCTCGTTTGCGTACGTGGCCAATCGCGTTATCCGGCTTCTTATATCCCCCCTCCTCCCACTCACCTACCTACCCGACCAGGCATTCGATCGTCTTTGTGGCAATTTGGAAATGGCCCAGGATCGAGGTCGTTTAGATTCGACCGATACCGGTGGACTTGTCTCGGTGCTTCCTTCGATCCACCTCCCTCGATTGACGAGTCTTTCTCTCCCTCTCTCTCGCTCTCTCCCTCTTCCGAAAAGCTTCCACGAAGAAGCTTTTCGGAAATCCTTCACCGTAACTCTACACTATGAAACTCGCTGGCTATTAACCCCCGGCTATCCCCGTCTCTTGCCGTTCTTAAAGCTAGCTTCCAGGCCACTTTTGGAGAGACGATGACATAACAATTTTTCTCTCATTTCCGTCGTCTAACTTTGTATATAATGTAAGTAACTTCATTCATGTTGTTACCTTTTTTTTTCTTTCGCTAGAAACTTGATATTTGTAGTACGTACGGATACGGTACTTTTCAAGAATCTGGATTCCAGATTACGTAATAAAGACTCCCGTCTATCTCCCTCTTCGCGGGCCAATTATCATCGTCAATGGATATTTGTATTTATCAAAAGAATGAGTTATGTAATTGTTATGTATGTTAAGGTACCTGATCCATGTAAGGCCCATTGACTAATCAAGCCCACTTTTTGGACATCTAAAACTACAAAGTCTAACGAATCGAGCTCTTATCCTCGAGTGTCTAACTTTGTATGGCCGCAATATTACTTAGTTAATCTACATTTTAATTATATGTAGTAGTTTATCAGCACTATACATGTTGTTATCAAAATTTCAGTTTAAAATTGGAGATTATATATTTTTTATTGTTTTTGGTACGAAGTTACAATGGGTATGGCCTTATTAGGAACAGTGGTCTGAATTAGGCCCATAGGACGCTTTTTTTAAAAAAGCTTATAGTTAGTACTGAACATTGTTTTCTGAACCAAAATTATTATCAATACGTTGATTATTGAATAAATGATTTAATAAACATTTTTGTTTCATTTCAACATCTATAATTTTTTATTTAATTTTATTTTATTTATTACGTACTAAAAAACAAATAAAGTGGGCCTTACATGGGTCAGGTACCTTACGTATTAATTACACTTTATTATTATTTGTATTACCACTATTTTATTTCATCACTGTGTCATAACTGTATCCATTGCTGATCTATACACTGCTTGGTACGTCTGCTGCACGATGCGCTGCGGAGTCGGTTTCAGAGCACGAAATAAACGCTTCTTTCCCTCCCCTTCGCGCCCCTCTCTCTCAATCTCGATGACCCTATTACCCGCTACCGATGCTCCTTCATCGATCCACTAGCAAGGCCACGCGATAGGGTCTCGTGGCAAGTGCGAGTGATCGTAACAATTCGTAACAATTTATACAAGGGGCTCATAATCAAAATATCTTCTCTTCGGTACCGTACAAGCATCAATAAAAGATTCTCGACGAAGTTACTCGCGAAAGAAGGATGTTCGGGATTAAAATTCTGCGGCTCGAGGCTCGCACGTTTGAGGAATATTTTTAATTTTCCCGAGCGGGAGGAAAGTAACGGTTTTCCGTGAAAGTGGGCCAGGAGACGATGCGCTTAGTCAGCAAAGTGCTCGGGAGGACTGGAAGTGGTGGTGGTCGTCGTCGTCGTCGTCGGGCTGCCGGTACCGATGAGCGATACCTCGAGCTTTCGCCGTCTACCGTGAAACGTATCCGTGTGTGCGGAAAATGGAAATCCAGAAGCGATTAGTCCTCGCGGGACCTGCGTCAGCGAATGAAACCGTATACGGCCCGTTGCCCCGGTGACGTCACGGCGGGATTGTCGCATCAACGGGACAAGGAACCCGACGCAACGCTATCAACGCGGGAACGATTATAGGTTATAAACGGAAGAACCGGACGAGGTTAACTCTTCCGTCCGGGCGAGGAAGGTTGCCTTTGGAATTGTATGAGCTTTCGGCAGAAACGGAGAAGAAAGAGGGCGCAGGGAGAAAATATTTCGTGGTGCTTTTGTGCACCGACGGCAACGGCGGCCTCGTTCAAGAGAGCGCATATCGAGTTGTGCCTCCCCCTACAAACTCTGCAACACACACGCTCCAGAAATAGGGGAGATCGGAGACAAAACGTCGGGTCGAAAGTAACAAACGTTCTGTAGCCTGGTCCAATAGCCATAGCGACGCGTGCGATCGTTGGTTGTCAGCTTACACTACCCCCCGCGCAACAGTTCAATCCCTGCACCCGCGTTAATTTGTTAATTATCTAATCATCAAGAAGTACATTTTTCTTGATGTTCGACTGGATAGAAACTCGAATCTCAAGTTAAACTTAATTAGGAAGCTTATTGTTTTTCTACTATAACTTTGAATTAAATAATTTGATATACTCTTGTGTTGTTTTTCATTGTATTTATAGTATTGGGCAGATCTAATATGGTGTCACTTTCTACCCACGCCTTGTTACTTCCGCCCTGACCATGGGGTCGAAAGTAATAATCTCCAATTTTTTTGTCCAGCTTTATAACAATCAGAAACCGAAATACATTAGATAAAATTATAAAGCACATGTTTAGACCATCAACGAAAGTTTGATATAGCTACATTTATTTTATCACACATGTTATAATTGACGAAAAATCGGGCATGGTGTACAAACTGTTACTTTTGTCCCCGGTCTCCCCTACCGTAGCTTGCGAAAGAACTCCAGTCGAAAGGACTCGGAGAAGGAAAGACGAAGCCCAACTCCGAGCCAGACCTCCGGACCAACCGTGAAGAATGAGGCGGATGGAGAATCCCGGGGAGCAAGATGTAGGACGGTGTGCAAGAGCGAACGACTTGCTCCGTTTGTCACCCGTTCCACGGTGATGCCACAGTGAACGATTCCGCTAAATGGCCAACTATCGATAAAAATTCGTTTCAACCATCGAGAAACGTCGCTAACATGCCCCTTCGCATCGCACACCTTGTCAAAATCTTTCACCGTCGTTCGCTTCTTTTTCGACATCTCGGAGAAAGAATGACGCATATGCAAACGGCGAATAGCGCGATACTCGAGACTTTTCTTTTCCCAAGTCTTCAAACGGCTACCGGCAACGAAAAAATTGCCAAATTCGGATTTTTTTCTTCCCGGTAATGATTCGTGAAAGAGAAACACATTTTTTTTAACGCGAAGATACACGTGTTAAAAACCTTTAACGAAAATCACCAAAACATATGAGGAAACACGAGGACTGATGGAAGATGACTTTTTTTTACAACGTTTGGACGTGAACGCTTTCGTGAGAACAACTTGATGGATTGTTTCAAAATCCACAGGATATACGATGAAAAACATTTTAACGTCGTGAAGGATCAAAATCAAATCAAAATCACATTTTTTCAAAATCGATCTTCATTCCTGGATTCAACCCAAATGGGATTGTTTGAGTTACGTCAAAATTACGGCTTTTTCTACAGATTTTCAACGCGGATTTCAATTCATCGTCACTTAACAAAAAAAAAAGAATTATTTAAAAAATCCAGCCAGCTGGACTTCGAATATTTCTCATCGTATCTCCAATGAATTTGGGAATAATTTATCGAGCCTTTCACAAGATATACCGTCCAGCGCGTCAAACATCGTGGAAAAACTTCGTCGTTTGCCAACGGTTACATTTTCCTTGATTTTCTGTATATTTCAAGCGTCCTTAAACTTCGTACCAAAAAAACATGAAATTCTTTTTCCCTAACAGTTTTCTGGTGAAAAAAAAATCGAAATTAGGTAATTTTTTTCCCTCAGCATACTAAGCCCTTCGAGTTACGCCCTTCGAGTTAGCCCGGATCGTGTATAAAGAAGTATTAGTCTTCACCTGCTCCCTCTCGATATCGCGATGCGTCGTAAGCGTCGCAGCTTGCGAATTCATTTTTTTTTTTTTATCAAAGATTCGTCGCCTCTGTTTTCTATCCTTCTCGACGTTGTTCCGTACAATGAAACCATCGTTTCTGCTCCATCGACTGCAGATACAGCGTGACGAAAATGAGGGGCAGGGCATAAGAAAAATATGCCATCTGCACTGGTAAGTGATAAGAACCGTACGGAAACTACACACGTTTAACGTATGCGAAAGTGGCACCGATACGGCCAATTTTAAGTCGTATCCGTTACCATGTTTTATCCTCTTTAATATAAAAGCTCAAGAGAACGGGCGATCGAATTCAACGATTCCATCGCATTGCGCATTCGGGGGAATAATGCTTCGGTATCGAAAGTAGAACGTGCACCCAAAAAAAAAAACAACCCAATAGCAATTTCGTCAACATTCTTTCCGTTAAAATTCAACCATTCGGTTCAATATAAGTTCGACACGTGTGACCCAAAGTATTTTCATTGGATCGTCTCGGCTACAGCCTGAAACCGATTTTATCCTCCGTCGGTTGTTTCAAGAGTGCGCGATTAATCATTCACGGCGAATTAGGGAAGCGACGATAGTTGCGTTCACAACGTTACGATTCTTTCGCGCCAAGATCGAGCGATCTTGGCGCTATCACGATTCGCCGTAAATCGATGTTGCCAGAGAAGAATAAAAGGCGGGATGCGGCGAACGGTGCGAAACAATATAGAAACGTTAAAACGTGTATTCCGCAGTCGCGCGTTACGATCGCGAAGAGAAAAGAGGTCGGGAGACTGAGAGAGGAAGAGAGGGAGGGGGGTTGGTCGAGAGAGAAAGCTAGCGGACAAACCAACGCGCTTTCTATGGACCTCGGGTTTGCAGTAATTACAGCGCGACCCGGGAGAGAACAAATGAACGAGCGCCCGGTTAAAAGGCCAACGAAGAAACAAAAGAAAGTAAATGAAACGGCCGGAAGGAGGGGCAGATGGGACACGAGGAAGAGACGAAGAGGCGACGGAAAAGGTGCGACACGCGTTTATTCAGCGGAACTCGTGAATCGCGCATGGAGAAAACCATCGAGGCTGCTACCATTTTTCTTCCCTGCGGCATCGCGGGCCAGATCCGTCTCGTCGCCGCTTCCAATCCTACCCTCGCCCAACCCAACCCTGGCGTCTCCCACATCTCTCTTTCTCTCTCTGTCTCTCTGTAATAACAAAAAGTCTTCCCGCAACACTTACGGGACACGCGATCGGTACGCGTACAAAAAGGGGTGGACTCGCTAATCCGGTGAACGCTAATCGAGCCTGTCGAACCGCGGACGCAACTATCCACGGTATGGACTGCGTCAACGCGGATCTCCTCGCTTCTCACTAAATCCATCAATTTTCCTATTTTCTTTCTACTCGTGAACGAATCTATCGCCTCTGCGACCTGGATTTTCAGTAGCATGACATAGTGTCACACGACAAAATATCATCGACAAAATACCACCGGCAAAATATCACACGACAAAACATCATTGTTTGGGTTTCTTTGTGTTTCTTTGCGTGTGTTTGTTTGGGGTTGTTTGGATTTATTTGGGGACAAAATATCACACGACAAAACATCATTGTTTGGGTTTGTTTAGATTTGTTTGTTTGGGTTTGTTTTTTTGCGTGTGTTTGCTTGAGTGTATTTGTATTTTCGTTTGGGTTTGCTTCTTTCTAGGCTTCCTGGGGATATTTTATCGTCGTGATTTTTTGTCGTGTGATCAAGTGACATGGAACCGAATTTCCGATAGCATTTCATAATATCATACGACAAAATATCACAAACATAATATTACCACGACAAAACATCACGAACATAAATACCACAATCCGATTATTCTCGCCACGCGAGAGCTTGTTTGGGTTTGTTTGTTTGGATTTGTTTCTAGACTTACTGGGGATATTTTATCGTCGTGATGCTTTGTCGTGTGATATTTCATCGTCGCGATGCTTCGTTGTGCGATATTTTATCGGTGATATTTTGTCCGTGATATATTGTCGTGTGATCAGGTGACACGGAACCGAATTTCCGAATTACACTACATTTATCTCGATATATAATTGTACCTATCCAACGGATCGAGTAAAACATATTTGTTTTCCCCGGGAAGGGGACACTCGAAGCTTCACGATCGCAAAATAGAGTCGCGAATACAGTAGTAGAAAAAAAATCACGTTCGAATGAAATCGATTCGGAGCGAGGAGGGCTCGGTGTACAAGTACTACCGCGACACATCGATGATACAGTATACGAGGAAAAGTGGTGTGCCTCGAAGCAAGCTCTAGTAGGGCTGCAGGGGGAAAGGGGGGGGAGAGAGATATCTCCGATATAAAAGCTCTCCGGGGAAAGCTTCTGGTGAACTGATCGTGGCTGACGCAGCGGGCCTCTCGACGATGCGTCGTCATTTTTCCGTATAACGGGGCGAAACGCTTTCATCGTAAGAGCGATTTCACCGTCGGTATATGAATCTCGATAGGTGTGTGACAGGAAGAAAAACCTTTAAGATTTGTCGTTGTGCGTATCCCACGGAAATAAAATAAGGTCGAACTCGTTTTATGTTGAACGATATCGACGTGGTTCGATAAGAGAACCACGTGTCATATTCGTTCATGGCTGGCCCAATGGTGCGGCAATGTCACGGTCGAATTGACCGGAAAGCATCAGTCGTTTCACCGTCGCGTTGCAAATCCTCGTATCAACGAATAGCTTGTTCGCGCTTTCACCGTCCACGAATATTTTATGTTATTCGTAATGGGCGCGAAATTTCCCACATCCAGGGTCAAAATGGGGTTGATAAAAAACGAACACGATTTCGTTTGCGCGCCAATGCGCCTTAAACGCGATTCGCTCGAGGAAACATGTGTAACACGTCCGCTCGGTGAAAACCCCACACCGAAAGTTCTGGTCCCTCGCGAACGGATCGGACGAAAGAAAACAACGGTTATTCGCTATTCTTTTGAAAAATCATTGGGTATATTGAGCTATATTGAGGGCTATTGAGCTATCTCGCAGGCACTCATAACCAATCGGGCGATGGGACACTTGTTCTTACTGGATCGTCTCAGTGTGAAATTTTCGAAAAATCGTTTTTTTTTTTTGCATTATCGTATAGTATACAGTGTTCTAAACATTTTCTGAAATTTTTAAATCGAAATTCAAATTATTACGGTCGCTACAGCGTTTCTTGTAAAAAGGGAACGGAGCGGGATTCCAGTCAATCTTTAAACGCGTTTTTCTCGGAATAGTGTTTTTCAAAACGGTGTCCACTCTGAAAAGAAGAGTTTTGAAGATATGTGTTTCCAATTTTGAGAAATAATTTTTAACGTCATTCTCAATCGCGCTATGGAGGTTCTTTTTTGAAACTTGACCAAATGGCTGCGGTTTGAACAAAAAGTATCGAATTCGGCCCTTTTTTTCGACAGCTTTTCGTAAAAAAAAATAGAAAGGTTTCAAAAAAAGAAAGCTTCTATAGCGCGATGGAGAATGACGTTAAAAATGTTCTCTCAAAATTGGAAATAGATATCTTCAAAACTCTTCACAAAAAAATGTATGTTTTGAATAAGGCTACGCGGCTTCTGTTCCCTCCAAGTCATTAGCCAAACTCTCTATTTTACAACATTTCCATCACGACGCTCGCAAGATAATAGAATCTGTAATTTTTTTACGATTCGAGAAATTTGTAGAGAAGACAGCCTTTCGTCTATCAATTTGATATTGTCTGGTCAAAGTTCATGAAATTCTGATGAGCCGTTTAAGAAAAACGCGGTTTTCTACTATCCCGGCTCGACCGGTACGGCGAGGTTACCTCTTGAGTAAAACATCGATGAAACATTTTTAGATCCAGCCGTGCGAGGGAGGCAAGTCGCACTGCCACCCAGTGCGGGAGGCAGCAACGTTACCGACCGTCGGCAATGTTGCTCATCTTTAGCTACCTCTAGTTTATAAGATATCGCTCGGTCGGTCTGTACGATATGAACGACTCGTCAAACGAATATTTGAACCAGAAAGTTAAGGGCATAGAGAACACTCATACCACAGCCACCACAGCCAAAAAAAATACAGTTTGTGGTTACCATTGGAGAAATGATTAATTATTGACGATGGTATTTCATTTCTGAAAATTTGGTGGCCTGGCAGAAGTCGGCCAAAAAACACACATTTTGAGCTGTGTTTCATACATTTCTATGCAAAAATGACGAAAATCAGATATTTTGAAAAATTAGACGTAAATGTAGAAAACATGTACCAACAAAGCTCGCAATATTATCGACCATGACAATGTTTCACCGCTATCCTGCCGAGTGAGATACTCCCTATGCGAATGACGCTCCTTGTAGAATATGGGGTTCTAGCCCCAATAATAAAAGTCAGAAGGGTTGATAGTAGTAAGAGAATATAATGTTTATTGTACATGACAGTAGACGCGATTCGAACAAAAGAGATTCTTGTGGACAAGTTTCCACGCAGTCACGTGACACTACTGTTCGCGCTAGCAACGGAAGAAGAATACTGAAGAAAGGAACAAAGGAACTTAAACTACTATGTCTAAGAGTTAGAACTCAGCGCGTGGCACGAGGTTTTGCTTCCTCGGCCGTCGAGGCGCTGGTGTCGTTACGCCGCTAGCTGTTTTACCGACCGGTAGTGACTCGCAGCTCAAAACTGCGCAACTGTCGTTACAGACGTAACGAGGGGTCGCGTCGAACTGCTGGATGACACGGCAAAGTTCACCGCCAGGTGTCAGCAGCAGTACGAAAAAATGGCGTCGTATCGATATAATGCGTGCGTTTATATTTGTTTCTATGTTGATATCCGACTCACCGAGCGTATCATTGGCGCACCGTCGTCCGCGATGCCCGTGTACGGTTACACGTTGAGTCGCAGTTTCCGCAGCTTCGAACGTCGAAGCTCAGCTTCTTGATTTACATTTTTCGAACCTCTCGCTAGGCCAATGTCGAACGAAGCCTGCAACAAAGATGACAAATGTGCCAAAACAAGTAGGCCGATAAACCATCGTGCCCTGTTCAAGCGACGAACAAAAAATGAAGATGACGCTGAATTGTCGTATCAAATGGTGCTAGAGGCGCGGAAATCTGGTCAATTAAATTTATCATCGAGAGGCTTGGCCACGGGTATGTTGCTTCCCCGTTTTATACTTAATTTGGGATTTGGTAGGAAATCCGAACTTCGATTGATCAGAAGGCTCAAAATTCCGAATTTGAATTTATCGAAACTGCAAATTTCATAAATTTTTGGGTTTGTTTAAAATCAAAGGTTTAAAATCAAATTAACGAACCCAAACAAACCCAAACAAATTCCTTAAACCTTTACGAAATTTGTAGTTTCGGACTATTAAAATTCGGTATTATAAGCCATCTGCTCAATCGAAGTTCGGGTTTCCTACCTCATCCCCTCAATTTTACTTCCGAGTCAAATTTGTTTGGCTCACTAGCTCACTCTAACTCTAACCCAAACAAATCATTTTACAGTACCGAGCACCGCATGGACAATAAATGATTTGACCGATGAAGAAATCGAGGAACTACGCGTCAATATGGATTTCGAGGACAAACGGGATCCCTGGTGGGAGCAAGAACCACTGAAGATATTGAATCTGAGCTCCAATAGTCTAACAAACATTGATCCGAAAATACGGTATCTTACGGAACTCGTAGACGCAGATGTGAGTAAAGAAGTGACAGGAGAATCAAGGATTCAACGAAATTTCATATCAATTAAAAAAATTATCGGTTAATTTCATTGGTCCAATTTGAGGTTGAGAAATTTCATTTCGTTCATTCGTAACTCATGAAATTCACAATTCGTTCTTGTGGTTCATGAACTTCGCAATTAATTCTCGTAGTTCATGAAATTCGCTATTCGTTCTCGTAATTCATGAAATTCGAAATTCGTTCTCGTAATTCATGAAATTCGAAATTCGTTCTCGTAATTCATGAAATTTGCCATTCGTTCTCGTAATTCATGAAATTCGCAATTCGTTCTCGTAATTCATGAAATTCACAATTCGTTCTCGTAATTCATGAAATTCACAATTCGTTCTCGTAATTCATAAAATTCGCAATTCGTTCTCGTAATTCATGAATTTTGCAATTCGTTCTCGTAATTCATGAAATTCGCAATTCGTTCTCGTAGTTCATAAATTTTGCAATTCGTTCTCGTAGGTAATTCATGAAATTCGTTATTCGTTCTCGCAATTCATGAATTTTGCCATTCGTTCTCGTAATTCATGAAATTCGCAATTCGTTCTCGTAATTCACAAAACTCGCAATACGTTCTCGTAATTCACAAAACTCGCAATACGTTCTCGTAATTCACAAAACTCGCAATTCGTTCTCGTAATTCACAAAATTCGCAATACGTTCTCGTAATTCACAAAACTCGCAATACGTTCTCATAATTCATGAAATTTCATGAATAAAATGAATTACTCGAGTGGCCTTCTCACGTACAGTTCTCCAAAAATCTATTGGTGGAATTACCGGGAGAATTTGGAGCTCTCACCAAATTGAAGAAATTAAATCTGTCGCTGAACAAATTAAGTGATATTCAAGAGGAGGTTTATAAATTGGACGAATTGCGCTATTTGAATCTATCCAGCAACAAGCTCACTCGTATCAGCCCATCGATCGGCGATTTGGTCATGTTGGAGACCCTGGTAAGTATAAATCGTAAACGATACAACAATACACTGATCCGACCAACATGAACGAAAAAACTGTGACGAAGATCAAAGGATAATCCAACACCTGCTTCAATCTGTAGAATCTATCCTGTAACGAGTTGACTGATTTGCCTGTTGGAATGGGATATCTGGTACGTCTGGTCAATCTCGATTTGAGTCACAATCAACTTCGCGAACTGCCACCTGATATAATGAGCATGCGAGGTGTGTCCCGTTTAACAACTAACATTCGAACACGTACTGCCAAGCGGAAAATGGGACGAGGGGAAATAGTACGAAAGGGAAGCTATAGCAAACTGATACAACACGAGTGAATCCTACGTCGATATACTAAAAATCTCATGACTCACGCTGGTTTCTGTTACATGTCAGAATCCGTCTAACACCCGTTGAGGAGGGAAAAAAACAGTGTACCTCCAGTAAATATTTGAAAAGTGTGGCTTTTAAATGATCTTGTATTTTGATCCCAAACGTAGACACGTTTTTTATTGTAATTCCACGCCACCGTGAACACGCACGAACTATGAAGAAATATTGAATTCAGACGGACTAATACAGAAACGAATACTCCTCAATGATTTTGCAAATCCTTGGACTAGCAAAACAGTCACGACTTTTGAGCTTACGAATTGTCAAAAGAAAATTTACACGCGAATATACGCGACACTTTCGTCTATCTGTTAAGGACATGTCGAAGACGTACCACGTGACACACGAGTGCGAGAGAGATATTCGAAATTTTGAAATCGCAATTTCTCAAGGACAAAACACTTTTATCGTAAAATTCAAGCATCTATTTCTGTTTCTATAAATTCTACAAAGACCGATTCTCGATTTTTCGCCGTAAACTTAATCGACGCCGAGAAAACGAATTTCAAAAATTTGTGAGGTTATGTCAATGTTCGTCATGCCCTTAACAGCAGAAGTACAGACCGCTCCGATGAATTGCAAGATTTTTTCCCTAGCCCGCGTACACCTGCGTTCGATAGCTTCTTACAAATATTTTTCACAATGACTTTTTCCACCGCACGGAAGCATAACACTTAGCACGCAACGGTAATACTATATATACATACATTATTATAAAAATCAAACGATTTTTATTTGACAGTATTGAAAAAATTAGACGCAAGCTTCAATAGCTTGGAAGTCATACCACCGCTCGGTGAAATGAGGAAAATTGAGACAATCGTTTTGCACAACAATAAATTGTCGACCTTTCCTGATTTAACGGGTTGTACAGCACTGCGCAACCTCGACTTGGCCAACAATTGTATTACCGTATGTACATACGAGAGCTTTCCATACTTTGCGCGCATACTTTACATATGCAACAAACTCAAACGCACCGAAGCTTTCCACAAAATCATTCAAGTTCAGAGACGGTACAAATTTTCCCAATTTACAAACAGCGCATAGAAATGTTATATCTGGAAGACGTCGGTCAACTCGAAACACTAAGAATGGACACCAACAGAGTAAAAGACATACCGGAGGACATTGCCAAACTGGTCAATCTGAAGCATCTGGATCTCTCCTGCAACGAATTGTCCAAGTGTGTTGTTCTCTCTTATACATAATTCTATCAATATTTCGAAACGTAAAGCATGCTCGACGTCGATCTGCATTTTCTAATTGCGCTAATGAGAAAGCCTTTTCTTAACGACGCCCCGCCCCATAAATCAAAGCTCCTTCGGCGATGATCGTCAAGTATTTTCCAGCAGCCCTCTGAAATCATAAAACACTATCGACAGAATACAAACAATCTTGACGATTATACTCGGCAGCATTCCCAACATCGTCGGAACAATGCCGAACTTGAGATACTTCGGAATAGACGGAAACGAGTTAAAAAATGTGCGACGCGACATCGTAAGATGCGGCACTCCTAGGATACTCCAACATTTGCGCAAAAGCTTCGAGCCCAGCGCTATTCGAGGAGACGAATCGTTCTCACCGATGTCGAATCCTAGCGTCTACTGTCTGGACAAGTGCGTACGACTTTTTTTTACTAAAACGCAAAATCGTTCGGTGGGAATATAACGTCGTAATTTGTTCGATTATCGATCGAGAAAGAAAATAATGTTTTTTCAATATCCCGGTGAACGAATTTCCTCGCGCGATGCGTAAAATAGCCGAATTTTCTAAAATTTTAGGTACGTCATGAAAAATACAAAAGTGCTGAGTTTGGCGGGACACAATCTCTGCGATATACCGAACAGTGCTTTCGAGGACGCCAGCGAAGCCTGCGTCACTCTCGTCGATCTGAGTAGAAACAAATTACGCGCCGTACCTGAAAAATTATCGCTCGTCGTAACGACCAACGATTTAAAGCTGACATGCAACAATTTGACGTCGCTTGCCGATTGGCTAGGGGAAAGTTTGACGAGTCTACGCCATCTAGATTTGAGCCAAAATCTATTAACGGATTTGCCTGCGAGTTTATCGAATATTCAATATCTATTAGAAATCAACATTTCCTTCAATCGGTAAGTCGACGAAAACCGAACGATGGCTTAAACTCGATTTTTATTCGATTGGTTGTTGCAGATTAACAAAAGTGCCGGAATGCATATACGATATCGAGAGTTTGGAAATATTGATCGCGAATGACAATCAAATAACCGAAATCGATGAAATAGCCTTGAGAAAATTATCCAAGATGGCGACTCTCGATCTTTCGAACAACAATATAGATTACGTTCCGCCTCAACTAGGAAATCATATTCATCTCAGGTAATAACGCTTTCCCAACATTTTACCTTTTTCCATTCGAAATATGCGCCGCTTGATTTTTTTTTAGTTTCGTTTTTTCTTCATCGTTATTTTTATTTCCCGTCATCTTTAGGCTTCGGATCTTTGGTTAAACCGTGCTCATCGTATTTGCATGAAATTGAGAAAGAACATCACCTAGTCACCGACGAAGACGCCATTTATCATATTTTGTCGCACGCGTGTGTTTATGTTTTTTCGATCGAAATACACATGGTCGGCCATGACACTTATCGCCAGCGCATGCGTACATGTAGGTTATAACCGTTCACCCGGTATATGATAAACCCAAACGAACCCAAACAAACCCAAACAAACATATAATATTGGTCTTTGTAGGTCTCTCGTGCTAACCGGAAATTGTTTCAAACAACCGAGACACGCTACTTTGAGCAAAGGCACCGACGAGATTCTCGCTTATCTGCGAGATCGCATTCCTACGTAGCGCTTGTGAAAACTAGACAACATAACCTATCACCCTTTGTTTCGATCCATTTTAAACCCGTTTTTAGTAAAACGCGTATACTCGGTTCTCGTGTTCGACTCGTAGTTTTATCGATCAAATTGATCACGTGACAAAGCGCCGCTCGAAAAGAAACGTTCGAATAATATTCACCGTTGTGTAGATTTGATAAGAATGGCAAAAAATAAAATCTTATCTCACGTGCAATATCTCGATCGTCTCGATGTTTCTTATCGACTCGTTTTCCTCACTTTTTTTTTCGTCGCTGCGAAGCTCAAAATGGCGGAGGTAACGATGCTCGATGTTCTTATGACCGTGACCGTTGGCGTTGAAATGGCGTTGGCTTTTGAATCCGGGAGCTTGTCGAGAAAGCTCACCAGATGGCAGGTACGAAGCCATAGATGTGGCGTCAACGTGCCGCTCTGCACTCAGTCGGTGAAACAGAGTACCAAATTCTGTCCAATATTCTTCACTGGACAAAAGCAAAACTTGTCCACTAATCAGAGGCCGTCTCAACAGCGCCATGGTGGACGAAACACCAAACTACCAAATATGTAAAAAGCCTAGCTCTAATATCTCTAATAATAAGCTCTAATAATGCAAATAATCTCTACTCCTTGTTCTCTACGGAACATTCCGCGTAAAAGGATGCATACTGTGATCTCTCAACACGTTAAGAAAATGTACAACAAAAACGTGATACTAGTGATTAAATAATCCGCTCAACAAAATCCCCAACGTTCTCTCAACTCGATTCGTGTGAAACAAACTCCACGTAGATGTGGCGTCTAGAGACCCACGCACGCCCCGTCGGTAAAACAGCTAGAGGCCTAACGACACTAGCGCCTCGACGGCCGAGGAAGCAAAACCTCGTGCCACGAACTGAGTTTCAACTCTTGTATATAGTAGTTTATGTTCCTTCCTTTCTTCCCTCTCGTTCTTCCGGTGCTAGCGCTAACAGCAATGTCACGTGACTATGTGGAAACTTGTCCACAAAAACCTCTTCTGTTTTAATCGCGTCTACTGTTATATCTAATAAATATTACATTCCGTCACTGATATCAACTCTTTTGAGTATTATTATTGGGGCTAGAACCCCATATTGCGACTTTCGAATGATTTCCACTGATTATACGCACAATATTTATCGAACACTTGTTATTCATTCATTTAACGTATAACTTTGAAAAAAAAACTTTGAAAAACCGTTTGTTTCCCCTATGGGATTATATGAACGATAATTGGTTTTGGAATTTGAAATAAGTATATTTTTAGGATAATACACACGATTGCCGTTTCGGGCCGACACTGTAAGATGTCGCTGCCTCCAAATTTTTTCACGATGGTACGCTCGGCTAATGTGGGCAATCACCGGTAGGTGGCGCTTGCAGCCACAGCAATGTGAAGTTAATATCGCACAAAATGAGTTTGAGAGCACGTTGGGAACTTGCTGAGTGAAATATTTATTTCTGGTGTCACGTTTCTTTTCTTATAGTAACTTGGTAAGTAGAGAGAGAGAGAGAGAAGGGGAAGTATTATTTACATAGAGAGCTGACTATTTTATATCTTTGGTGGTTTGTGTTTCGTCCACCATGGCGCTGCTGAGACGGCTTCTGATTGGTGGACAAGTTGGTATTTCTCTAGTGGAGAATTCTGGACGGAATTTGGTCGATCTGTTTTACCGACTGTGCTCAGTGTGGCACACTGACCACAGCAATTCGGACGGACGCATTTTTACCGACGCCGATAAATACAAAATCATCTTCATCGATCTGAATTTTGACGAGGAAAAAAAACCCTACGACAATGAAAAACGCCAATTCGTTGAGAATTTGGAAAAGAGAATTTCAAAATGTAATCATCGCCGACTGTAATTACGGTTTTATTCAGTTAAATCTCCAATTATCGCGACAAGCAAGAAAAGATATATTCCATTTCTCGCTCACGGAGTTCCACGCGCTTGCGGTCATTATAGAAAAGCGACTAGAGCGCACGCGCGGTAGTAATTCGTAAAGCGGAACCTTCCTCCCGAGTGGGGATGAAAGAGACGTGCATCGAGGAGAACGTAACAGTCGTTCTCTCACCGAGGAGCCGCGGTGATCGGCCATATTGTTTTAACTGCGGTGTTTGTTTTGGTGTGCGACACCACAGCCACTCGAACGTATTACGAGTCTTCCGTGGAAACGCGATATCATCGAAACCGGAAGTTAGCGCGAAAAAAAAAAGAAACAAGGAAAAGAAGATCCTCGAGGAAAGAATTTTTCTGGCGCGTTTGATCAAAGAGAAACTCGGAGAGTAGTGAGGGAGAGAAGGATTGTTCGCGAGAAAGGATTTGACCGAAAAAGGGAAAACGCAACATTCCAAAACGTTCGTTTGTGTGTGCGTGCCTCCGCAAAGCCTCTTTCTCTCTCTCTCTCTCTCGGTCTCTAGTGTGCGCGTTTGCACGCGTCTATCCTGCAGCGTTTCTCTCTCTCTCTCTCTCGCATTCCGTCTCCCGAGTGACCAACGAACGTGAGACGTGAGAAATATGGCCTGCGCCACCCTCAAGAGATCTCTCGAGTTCGATCCCGTGCACAGCCATGGACGCCCTAATAAGCGTCGAAGATGCGTCCCCATGTGCGTCTCACCGGGTACTTCCGCACAGAGCACACCCAGACAACAGAATCCATCGTCGTTCGGCGAAGTCTCTCACAAATTGACGCCTGGTAAAAACCCAAAGCCGCCATGTTTTTTTTTTTTTACTTTCGATTCTTTT
>JAPYZJ010000965.1:0-38072 GCA_030522765.1 Ophioninae sp. B BG-2022a
GTTTCGCATACGTTTAAACCATTTTTTGGCGCCCTGTTAAAGTAGCCCCATAAACTGTCAAAGTTACCCTTACTGTCAAAGTAACCCCGTTTTACGGTACAAAAGAGGAAATTAAAGCTGAATAAACAAAGTATTCGATTATTTCAGTGAATTAATCGAAAACATGTTTTCCGAGTCCGTGGACCAGAAAGAAAAACGTATAAAATTTGGGGAATTTTTCTTTCACTGTATTCTTCACGATTGAGCAAAACACGTGGCTTTGAAAATTTTTTGATCATGAAATCTCAAAACGAGAGACTTAAAGCTTCAAATTGCTTTTTTTCAGTCCGATACGACCATTTTTGACGAAGATACAGCCATTTGAAAAACCGCGAAAATTTTACATTTTTTTTATCCTTTAATTGTTTCCGTTAGTGTATAAGTAAGTCGATTATTAATATATTAACATTGTAATGATGCCAGAAAATCGAATATTATTATATTATACTATATTAATATAAAAAAGCCAATAATAATATATTCGACTCGTCCATTACCTCAAATCCTTTCGACCGTGAAATTAACTTCGAAAAGTCATTAAACGATTATCTGGTGAGGTCTAACCGCTCAATTGTAATTTCACACTTTGGGATGGCTGGCAATGGATTTTCGGTGCTTCCGGCAAGATGTCATTGAGATAAAACGCCGCCGTCTTCGGGTACAAGTTTGAATCACCCCTCGCCTCTGGTTGTTAGCGTTGATCGTCAGATTTGCCAGGGTTCTCTATTTCCACCCTTTTCCTTGCTTTTCCCTGCTTTTCCTCTCCGCGTGACGACGACAGTAACAATGTTGGTTCATTTCAGGTACGAGACAGACCAAATTTTATGGTTACTTTATAAATATGTAAAAAAAATCGCCGTTCAGCCGCGCAGGCGCAGAAGCCACCAAACGTTTTTCAGTAAATTGAGGTTTTCAGGCAATTTCAGTGTATGGTCGAGGATATGAAAAAATATATAAAAAATAGCGTTTAGGCGCTGACAAGACGAAGAAAAGGCACGAGTGCGAAGCCATGATGGTGATTGGATGGGCGAGAAAGAAATTCTCGTTGACAATTTGCGGATCAAATGGAAAGTTCTGGCTAAGTCGTAAATCGTCGTTGCCGGCTAAAATGTCTTTCAGCGCGACGTGCCGCGTTGCACTTTCACCATCCACCCCAGAAAGCTTCACCTGAACTTTTCCGGCTCATCCTATCCTGTATATATACACCTGCGAGTGTTTCGAGGAATGTGTCTAGGGTAGATAGCTTCGGATAGCTTAAACTCACCCGCGGCGAACTATTGGCAAAGTGGCGAGATTGCGCAAGGTATATATACCCCTATCATTGAGGAGACTTTCACCTTCCATTCTCCGATGACTCGTAGCTCAATCGGTTATTGACCCTGACTCGGCTCTCGCTCTCGATACCCCATTCTTATACGATAAGGCTACCCCAGTCCAGTCTCAGCTGTTGAGAACTCCGAGAAGGGTTGGTACGTGCACGGACTGCGTCTGAGCCTGTATCAGGATTACCGTCGCTAGGCTCAATGAAGACACCCTCGTTGCGTTCGTTAACCCTTTCTCTCAACTACGTATTGTTTATCAAATTGTTGGTTTATTTCATTATAATACACATAATTTTTAGTTTATTTTATATATTTTTATTTTGTTTGGTTTGTATTTTTTATTTCATTTTATTTTGTTTTTTTTTAGTGTCCATTCTTGGTTTTGATTTATTTCTTTTCGCAATTTTGATGTAAGTTATTTATTTTACTTTTCAGCTACAATATTTATGTTTGTTTTAATTTTTATATTAATTCTGATTTATTTTCAATTTTTTTCGAAATAATCGACCTTCGCGCAGCTTCACGAAACGCGTTTGATTTAATTGAATCATCTGCCATAATTTAGTCAATTTTTGAACTTAGTGGTTGCAGTTGATTTACATTGATCCAATGTACTGATTCGTGTGGAATAACTTGGTTATTTCAAATTTCGAAAACGAGCAGGGAGCTCGACTTTGGTGTGTAAAAAAAAGCAGCAATCAAAATACCAGCAACGACGAAATTTTCATTTTTTATAACTCAGCGTCGCGATGCTGCTTCGTCTCTTGAAACGCAACGTGGATGATCTCCGAATCTCCTCCGAGCATTATGGCCGCACCTGCTGGCGGCAACCATAATTGCCATTCAACTGTGCCGAAAATAAAATACTGGATGCGCGCTACGTCGTCAGCTTGCGCGCGACGATTTATGCACTTTTGAGAGCGTCGACTCGTGAGAAATTGGAAATGGAGTCTGGATAATAATGCGAGGACAACATTTTTTATTCACTCGAGTGATGATGGAATTAAAGAGTTAAGACCGTCGTCTAGTGTTTCTAGCCCCGTTTAGCCCGGATTTCAAACAGAGAAAAGAAAACTGCCTTGCATGATTTATTTCAAGAAGAGGAAGGTGTACTCTTTGGTCCAGGTATAGCAGATCGATGGTGAGACCATTTTTTTAACAGGCTTTCATTACAATTACTTTCAAAAGCGTTTTTCTCAAAACACGATTTTTTCAAACGGCCCTGTGATATTTCAAAAAGTCGTTAACTGATTCTGCTCACATATATACAGCATTATAAAAAAATTAAGATTGCTTCGTTAGTTTTCTTTTTACCAGCTAAATAGGCCCCAAAAGAGGCGTAAAATGGAATCGTTTTTTCTAAGGCGTAAAAAATATATATTTTTTTAATTCTGACTTATTTTAGATCCATGTAGAGTCTCGAGTCTCACAATTAAAATGGCGTTTGGTTATTTTATTTCAGATTACCAGAACGACCGGAATGATGGCAGCAGTGGAGCACCGCTTTTTTGTGTGTTCCTGTTGGGCGCCGTATCTCCGATTAAATTCAATATATTGACTTTTAAAAAATGTACAAAGTTTGTTCAAATGTTAATAGAGATGATATACAATTTATAGGTACATTATTTTATTTATGAATAGTTCGTCATAATAAAAGTCCCCCAAAAAGGATTTAAAAAACAGCCTTCACTCAGATGTTCGGTTTTGACTCATTATTCGCAGGCTGGCTCGGAGCAATGTCTACGGGAGTTTCGCTTCTCGTGTCACCAGTGACTATCGCATTCTGTCGGAAAAAAAGTACCCGAATAACTGCGGTTCTGGGTGGTCTCGTGACAGCATTGGGATGTCTCTTCACCTCGTTTGCCTCGCAATTCCATCAACTTTTCTTTAGCTATGGCACCGTCGTTGGTGAGTTTCATAAGAACTCCTAATTAGCGATTATAAAAAAAGGGAATTCGATATTTTTCAGCGATTTACTTATAATTTCAGTTTATAAATTTCTTGACTATTTAAAAAGTTCATATTCAAAGTAGAACATGAATTTCCATCAGTTAGTCCTCCTAAACTTTCTTTCGATAAATATGCAATTTTGTATCAGTATTCTTTTATATCAATATTCAATCAATGTTGATTTCATCGGAAGAGTGTCGCGATAAATACAGGTTACATTCCCTTGATAATTTTGTTCTTCAATTTCTTGCTTAATAATTTCCAATACTCTTCACCCAAAAACATGAGTATGGTGTTTTCATTTTTTCAGGAATCGGTGTAGGAATGACGAGGGATTGCAGTACCCTAATGGTAGCTCAATATTTCAAAAGACGAAGGGAATTCGTCGAGATATTCATCGTGTCAGGAAGTGGTCTTGGGATTGCTGTTATGTCTGCTTTCATCAAAGGTTCCATTAGGTAAAGGAAAAAAGGTCGTAGAGTTTATGATGATGATGGTGTTGATGATCGTAATGTTTAATTTATGTATGATTGTGATGATTATGGTTGATGGTGGTGTGATAATTGTCTGGTGATAATGATGATTATTATTATCTGATGATGATGTTGATGATGATGATGATGATGCTGATTGTCTAATGATGATTATGAATGTGTGACGATGATGACGATGATAGTGATTTTTCATGTCTTGATAAGACCTTTAGTCAAAGAGAGAAAGAGAGGGGGAGCGAAAGTGAAAAATGTGCACAGAAGTTGCACTATGATAAATAAGTTTTTAAAGTTTGAAGCTTCCACATTAAACACTTCAGTGAGATTGGCTGGCGACTCGGTCTTCAGGCGGTAACAGGAGTCGTTTTTTTGACGTTCATTCTTGGCACGTTCTACCGAAGTGCCTCACTCTATCATCCCCAGAGACGTGCTATTCTCCATTTGAAGAATCAGAAGCGCAAAATCAAGGACAAGAACAGAGCTGATAGCAGGCCTCCATTTTTCGACTTCAGCACATTGAAGAGCAAAACCGTCAGGATTCTCCTCGTTTCGACTGGAATTTCTGCATTTGGTATCAATACACCGATTTTTTACCTGGTAATTCAAGAAAGTCTCAATAATTAGCTCACTCGCGGCGAGAGTTCGTTTTTTGTGCTTTTCATAGAATCTGTATGACTCTTCTATATGTATATTACTATTCGATACAGAACTATAATCTCTCAAATTTCAAGAATTTTAGCCATTTTTTACTATCCATCCAGAAATATCTTTAAAAAACCGACAGAACTCCTATTCAAAATTACACTTACGGTTTTACCCCCTTAAGAATTGATTTTCCAAAAACACTGAAACACGTGATTCTTAATTATCAACCGAAAGCATAAATACGAAGTTCCATGGATTAAATGAAAAAAAAATTACGGGTTTTGTACGAGCATGCATCTTGTGTTTCAACCCCTCGAGGAAGGAACATTAAATGACACAACACTTTTAAATGGAAAAATCTTGAAGCGTTTTCGTTTTTCTCCTTTTCTACATAAAATTCCACAAGCAACCCTGTTGACTATATATTTATAACTACTGAATTATTTATTGAAAAATTGGGAAATAATTCGTGTATCGTTGTTACACCAAGAGCTACATTTCCTCAAATTTTCATGAATTTTAACCATTTTTAATATCCAGCCAGAAAAACCTCGAACTTCTTTTCGAGCTAAAAGAAAAAATTGTCCAAACTTTGATTGGATTTTTTCTCCGGAGTAAAATCCGCTTCGTACAATTCGTTCGAAAGTGCAGAGTATGGAAAAAAAAATAACCGGAGGCCTAATTGAAGACCTAAGTTGTTTTTTGTTACCCAATACCCGATGAATATTCCGTCCTCAAGTAATGCATTGTCGTTTCCCTCAAGGCGCATCAGGCCGAGGAAGAGGGACTCGGCGACACCGTGATACTTCTTCAAACGTATTTGGGACTCGCTTGGACACTAGGCTGCGTAACTTTTGGACTTTTGGTCGTTCATCGCAGCGTCGAGTGTCGCATCGCTCGGCAATATCTCACTCAAGCTGCTGTTTTCATGTGCGGTCTCTGCATACTCGCCCTCACTGCCCTCCATGGAAATTACCATGGCTATGTCATGTTCACCTGGATCTATGGTGAGTTATCACTCGTTCTAGTAAATAAAACATTGAAACCAAAATAAATAATAAACCATTTGTAATAAATATTAATCATTAATATTAATTATTATTATTATTGTTATTATTCAATAATATTAAATGCTCTAAATCTAAGTATAAATAATAACACTAATAGTAATCATAAATATTAAATTTTATAATTATATTATTATGACATTTGTTATTTAATAATAAACATAAATCGCATAACAATAAATAATTAATTATTCATTTATATTAATTATTTGAATAATGGTATTTTTTGTAATTTCTATTAATTCATAATATCAATTGCATTAATCGTGGGAAATTTCTTCATTTTTGTTGTAATGAAAACTATTTTTCAATAATAAATAAGAAATTTTTAACAAATTTTCCTCCCCAAATGATTGTTTTTCCGTTCTAGGTATTTTTTGTGGTGGATATCACTATAGTCTGAAAATGTACACGTTCGAGAGAGTACGAGCGAGAAACTTTGCGAGAACTTGGGGCTTCGTTCAGTGCTCTCAGGCAATTCCAATCGCCATTGGCGTGCCGATTTCAGGTGAACGAAAATACAAAAATATCTAATTTTACAGAAATTTCGAAAAACGGGATAAATGAAAAGAAACGAATTGGACAAACACAGATATCGCTACAAATATCCACTGAGCATAACCTTCGACTTTTTTTTCTTTCTCTTCACGAAGGTTATATTAATGTCGGTTGCGGAGGAAAAGCCGGTTACTACTTTAGCTCGACTTGCGTCCTCGTGGGAAGTTTCACTCTCTTTTTCATAGATCTTCACAGACGAAATTTGTCCAGGCATAAACATACCAGGGCAAACGGTACGAGGCACTTGTGCGTTTCAGAGAATTGCCCTCACAGGAGAAGATTATCCTTCACACAGGATCCGGAAAACGAGGGGGTTCCGACCGGAGCAGCGGCTGCGGCCTTAATGCTCAGAGCTGAACTTGCTCCAGGCCCAGGTTAATTCATTTTACAAATTGAAACTCAAATTCATTTTACCCAATTAATGCACTCACATTTTTAACAATATCTCACTTCTAATAAAGAAAAAAAATTTAATTTTTGGTCATTGTCTAATAATTATAATTTATTAATTCGTATGAATTAAGAATGTTAATTGTACTAATTAATAATTCACATCGAAAGTTTGAATTGAAGTAATTGTTTACAACGAAATTTGTTTCGATCGATAATAACAAATAATATATATAGTAATTATTTCAATTTCCTATTTGTTTAACCTTCAATCATTGCAAATAATTTGGTTAATGAAAAAACCATTTTTTTGTACTTATTACTTTTATTTAACTATTGACTATGGTCAATTAATTCATTAAAAAAAATTGAATAAAATTAATGAAATTTCTACGATTTACAATTTATAAAAAACAGTCGTGCAACTGAAATTCATTTCGATTGGTTGATGCAATTTACAATTTGCGTACAATAATATTCAATTATCATTCACGAAACTGAGAAAATGTCGTTATCATTCCTTGTTTTCTATTTTTCTCTGAAATAACGTGAAACCTCATTTTGTTGATAAGGTGAAATAATAAACGCGCTTGGGGCGGACAAACCCGAGTTAACTTGTATCTCCGAGGAGGGTATTGCCGATATGGATCTACCTGACAATCTACTGGACGATCTCGATTACATCGGCGACTGTATAACCTCGTGCAACAAAGTCGAAAATTATTTAATGCTTTCCGAATTTGAAAATAATTTGATAGCCGAAATGCCGATAATAATGGATCGAAAGGGTCGTAGGTGGTCATTGGCACGTTCCAAACCAGCTCCTCAAGGGACTCAGAGTACCAATGAGAATGGAATCGCTGATAACAGCATCGGACGATCAACGTCGATCGAGGAAAATGACGAAATGAAAATAAAGTGTCATTTGCCACCGGGTCCCAATAGTACCATTATTACCGTTATTAATGAGACTAGCACGTAGTTTTTGGCCATTTTTCATTTTATTCACTCCTGTTAATCAATCTCGTACGTACTACGTTACATAAACATTATTGAAATGTAATATTTATACGACCAATGAAAATTTGTCAATTTTTCATTTGTCCAAGACATGAAGAAAAAGAAAACCGAAATCTCATGCTAATCGGCAAATTGAAGCGAAGAAAATGATTTTGAAAAAAAATAATTCGATGCCGGCAAATTTAAGCGAAAGAAAATGAATTTGGAAAAAAATAATTCGACGCCAGCAAATTTAAGCGAAACAAAATTATTTTCAGAACAAATAATTCGATGCCGCTTCAATTTTCGCACTCGTAAACTCGAAACAACGAACTTAATTGTTATAACGAAAACCAATCGTCCGGATACACTGCCAAAATCTAGTTACAAAAACTACGTACATCTAGTAACAAAAATTATCAACCTTGAATTTCCTTTTTTTTGTACTGCACGACGACTATTTTTCACCGAGTCTTTATTCACATCATTTTGAAAATCACCTAAAAATATAGGATTTTTTTTAACCTCGAATTTTTTGCGACTGCACTATATTTACACGGAGATAAAAATAGAAAAGTGACTTTTGCAACTGTTTTATTTTCGTCGATGCTTTTCGAGCACCGACATTTTTAAATTCGGTTTCATGGTCAGTTGCATTTCTTAACTGACCCTGACATTTTGCTCAATTAGCGTACAGCTTTATCATTAATTTTCGTTTCGTAACAAAAGAAAGACAAAACACATTTTTACATTTGCAGTAAATATCGGATTTTCCTGCACGAAAGACAATAATGCTGAACTGTAAAACGTTTTTTCAAGTAGTTTTTCGAGCTACTTGACATGCACAAAAAGACGAGAGTGAGTGGAAAAAATAGACATAATTATGAATTATACAGACTAAATAATTCGTATCGCGAGGAACGAGATTTCCACTGCAGTTTCTTCTGAACCAAAGTCAATAAGAGTGATAATGGAAGAGCCATTTATCAACTATATTATTATCAATAATTTTTATTCCCTGCTGCACTGATTTTTCAAGTCACTGGAAACGAATGAAAATTTCTGGTTGCTAAAAAGTGAGGTTGGGCGAAACGAAAAACTTCCAGGAACGTTTTACAACGTGACTCTGAAAGTTCTTGTAAAGTGCAAAACATCGTTCGTTCCTTTTTCCCCGTTGAAAATTGAGGCTAGTGGAGATGAAAATATAAATAAATAAATGAATAAACAAAATAGAATAGAATGTAAGCATGAATAATCGAGAACACACAAGTCTAGTCAATAGTCAAAATTAACATTTCGATTTTTCAAGTGAACTTAAGAATGTGCATTAAGGTGATAAAAAAATGGACTATTTATACCAATTGCTCCAGTTTTTATTAAATTTTTAAATAATATTCATTAAGTTCGTTGTTAATAAATAATACGATATAAATTTGTTGAATTTTTTAATATTCTGTTTGAACTATCTGTTGAATTAACTAAAGCTTCTCTTCAATCCATTTTTTTAATTAATTTGAGAAAATCCTATCCTCTTTTTTAATCGATTTTTTTTTTATTCATTGATTTTTCAAATCAATTAAAATCTTTTTTCAATAAATTTTTCAACTTCATAAAAACTGTTTTATCAATTAATTTGTTAAATTCATGAAAATTTATTTGCCGATCAATTTTTAAATAATGAAAATGTTTGTTTTTATTTCGTGAATTAATAAACGAAATATGGGTCCCTGAAAAGCATGTTAAAATATATGCTGGTATTTTACAATGTCTTTTTTCACCTCAGCGTAATTACTTCATCGCAAAATTAAAAATTAAAAACAACGATTTCTTTTAATCACCCTAATGTGCGAGCTTCGAATGCACTATCGATAAAAAAAAAACAAAACAAACGATCGAACGCTCAGAGACGGAGGGTTTAATCGAGTTGAGAAAGAGTAACACAGAAATATGCAAACGAACGTACATGCATTTATTTATTGACAAACAATAGTCTTTTTAGATCGTATATAAATATATTTAAGACGAATACACGAAACGAGAAAAGATTATTTGTATATGCGACGAATAAAGATGAAAATTATGACACTGAACGAATAAACGTTAAGCTGAGATGTTGAACCCAACTTTAACCATGTTAAAAGTGTTAAATAAATTATTAATCATAGGAAAATAAAATACAATTACTAACCAATATCCATACGGTTTTCACGATGTTCTTACAAATCTTTAAAAAAAAAATTGTTATCAATCCCGACACAGGGATTCGACTGCTCATTTCCGTGATTTACGTTATCAACGTGATTGGACAATACCATTTTCGCACGTATTGACCGAGGCAAGTATCCCGGCTGATAAGGTAGTTTTTCATTCTTTTTTCTGCAGTCAACCGTATTGTTCGAGGCAACAAGTGTCGATATACGCGAACAAAATTTTGTCGGTCAGTTACCGTAGGTCGGTACGAATTAATTCTATTTATGGATTCATAAGGAAATCCAATAGTCCGTTTATGAGTGTAACTTGCCGAATTTATAAGAATCCTAGAAACAGTTTATACATAATACATCATTTTTATTCACATTTATACAAACTTTGTAAATTTTTTAAAGTCAATATTTTCACTATAATCGGAGATATATCACGCCGAAAAAAAGAACGCCAATTTAATTGTGAGACTCGAGGCTCTACATGAAATTAAAATAAAGTCAGAATTCCAAAAAATAACTTGTTTTACGCTTTAGAAAAAACAATTCACTTTTTCGCACTCTTTTGGGTTCTATTTAGCTGGTAAAAAGAAAACTAACGGAGGAATCTTAATTATTTTTGTTCAACTTGTAGTTATATATGTACTAAAAATGCTATGTAAATTTGAGCAGAATCAATCAACTAGTTTTCGGGATATCACGGCAGCAGTTTGAAAAAATCGTATTTTAAGAAAAACGCGTTTGAAAGTAATTGTATATAATTCATAATTTTAAAAAATGGTCTCACCATTGATTTGCTATGCCTACACTATAGAGTACATCTTCTTCTTCTTCAAATAGGCCATGCAAGGCAGTTTTCTCTTCTCTGCTTGAAACCCGGACTAGACGGGGCTAATACCCTAGACGACGTCCTTAAGGGTTCACGCGGAAAAGTAGCCATTGCCGGTTATTGGGTTTAACGGATTCAATGGAATTTTGATCCGCGTTGACCGTTTTCTAAATTGAGAAACCGAAATGAAACCCCATGGTAAGGTAACCAATCCTTTTTATAGTTTCAAAATGGATACATCCATCTCGCGTTGCTCCGCTCGCCAGCCCATTTTTTATCGATGGCCGAGTCTTTTCTCTAAATTGGTTTTCCTTTTTCATCGATTCGCCGGGACCTACAAAACACACAAAGGCTATTCAACATTCCTCCTCGATATGACGGCCGCGCGATCATGACGTCAGCTAGGGCTTGACGTCTCTTGGTTGAATTTCCAACGTTGGTGAAAATACACGACGAAAAGATATCACCTCAACGGAGAGGATGTTTCCAAGATTCTGGCTTATCCAATTTCAACAGCTTACTTGGTTAAACCGGAATCTTTGGGTTTGTTTGGGTTGGATGGATGAATTTCGAAAAATCGCCAAAATTTGTCAAAATTTAATAAATGCTGGAATATTCTTGGTATACATTTGTGGAGAGCGAGATTCTGCTTCGAAACTTCGAAAAAGTCGAATGCTTTCTTTGTTTGTTTTACATTTTTCGAGTTTGAATATACTCAAGAATTTGCATCCAAAATCGCGCAGGCAACTCTCGTTAAACCCAAGTTGATTTTATTGTAATTTTTTGCTTTATAAAGTTTTTCGTTTGGGTTTGTTTGGATTTGTTGAGAAGAATCCTACGTTAATAATAAAAAAGTAGAGTAATAATTAAGAATAATAATAATGATTAATAATAATTGATAATCAAGAAGTCCCGCCTTGATAAGCTTTTGCAGACAATAAGACTGAAATTTTGCCTCCATTTTTTTAATTAACAGCGTGCTGTCAGTGTGCAATTATAATATTTATTATTTTCTAGAACGATGTATAAAAAATCATTTTTAAAAATCGTCGTGGGCATAATCAAGCCAGTAGGCTAGAAAGAAATTCTAGGTCGGACTCCACTTTAGCCCAATGGATTGAGGTTAGCAAGTTGCGATTAGTCAAAACGGCACGTGGCATAGGCCAACCGAAATTGATTGGGCTTCCTTCTGAATCAAGATTTGAAAGGTTGCCGTCATTTCGGAGTTATGAATTTTTTTATTCGCCGAATTAAAATTAAATAAAAAATCATTTTGAAAGACAGGGTTGAACAATGAAAGCACTGAGGTGAAAATGAAAGGCTGGAGATTGAACGTGATCAATTGAACATTCGACTACGGATTGCAAAAAAAAACGTGAATGTTTGTTAGAAACTGGATAAATCGATCGTGTGGGTCAACGTTGGATGAGAAGTTTTCAATTCGTTTAGTTTTGGTCTACCCTGGCGTGTGCTTGTGTTTTACACAATAAAAAAAAAAAAGAAAAAACGCGAGGGTATGGACGCCTGCGCTGGTGAGTCCTCCCTCGGATGCTTGCGTTTTCCCTAACGGCAGTCTTTCATCTACCTCGTGCGCGCTTCGACTACCTTACGAGAGCAGGACGACCGCAGTTATTCCCTAACAAGTTGAGGTAGAAAAAAAACACCGAAAACGATCGCCAAAGTTTCGCCTAACATTGAAGTCTTTTAACGATCTACCAAGCGTCTAACTTTCATCAATCACCCTTAAGCAAGTTTTAACGATTTTACGAAAAAAAGAAAAAAAAGGTTTCCTCGTGTTTGGGTTTCGTTAGAATCGAAATATCGTTAAATTTTTTACCAAATTTTAGCCCCCAAATTCATTGCGAGATTTTTCATTAAACAAATACTTGATTTTATTTAATAACAATATTAAAGTTTAATTAAAAGTTTAAGTTAATTACTTTAAAATTATTAAAATAAAAAACGTTTTTGTGAATTTTTGAAACATTGTTTTCTTGATTGAAGTAGGCTGTTTTGAAACTATAAAAATCTGTTTTAGAATATACTTAGTTTTTAAATAAACGTTTTTTTGGTAATTTGTCGAGATAAAATTTAAAAAATGTTTGTATGGTTATATTAAAAAATGTATTATATTATAAGTAAAAAACGTTGTTGTACATTTTTAAAACATTTTTGAGACGTTTTTTTATTGAAGAAGTATTCTGTTTTAAAAGTATTAAAATCTGTTTTACAATGTACTTAGTTTTTAAATAAACGTTTTTTTTGGTATTTTGTCGAGATAAAATTTAAAAAAATGTTTATATGGCTTTAGTAAATTATTTATTGTCTTTAAATGGGTAAATAATTTATTCCGATAAGTTTCTAAAGTGAATGTATGATTGGGTGATTTTCTATGATTGAAGATAAATCTCTGTTACTGGAGAGAAATTTTAAAGGTGCCTTCTGCTATTTATGAAATGTCTTCGCTTGAGACACATTTATTGAACTTGATCTCTCGAAGCGTCGGTCGTCATATATAATTCATAACGCTTGGGAAAGGCTGTCTGATTAATTCTCTCAAGGTCCTGGAAATGTCTACGGATCTTTTGGACGCTGGCAAGCTGTATTCTTGGTAGACGTAGCTTATTCGATAAAGTAGTACAAAATTTTTATTTTTAACTAAACACAACACTTCAATTTGTCGACTGACCTGCTGTTTTATTTTTACGAAATGAACTCATTTTATTCTTAAAATGAGTATGAGGACAACATTTTAAACGAATATTTGGTATGAAAAAGGTTTAATATTTTTTTATGGGATGTAATTGTTGATTTTTAATTTTGAATTGTTGTTTGGAGTTTAATTTGTACGTTGTACTTTTTTTTTGAGTTAATTTTTCAATTTTTCCTCTTTTTGTATGTATATTTTTTAATAGTTGTTTTTCAATGAAGTTGAATTTTTGTGCGTAGTATTCTGATAACAAAAGCGTTTTTCATTGTTTAATAAATGACGCAAACGACGCGCTTAATTAGTTTCCATTTATTCAAGTTTCCAATTAATTTTTTCAAAAGTTCTGCTTTTTAATGAGTTTTATAATTAATATCGATGGAAAAATAAATTTCACAGTTCAAGTCTAGGCTTCCTATATTTTTATAGCCTATTCTGTCCACATACATTTTTTGCTCTGATGAGGTATCGATTTTTTTATGCACAGTGATTAATGCTTCTTTTCATTTAATTTATCCGCCACAAATTTAATTTCGCAGTATATCCTCTCTCGCTCACCGCGTAATTACAAACCTCCCGGAATAATTACGTTGACCTTTACAGTTGACCTTCACTGATTTTCTTATTAGGAAATATTTTTCTGGTGCGTTATTATATCATGGAAGAAACTTTCAAAGTAATTCGATGGAAGTGCAAAATCGAGTCGAAATTTCGACGCTCGGGAAAGTACAATGTTTTACCATCCATCAACGGTCGCCATCAGGTTTATGATAATCAAAGTTTTCACTGAAATATCATGTTACCACGAGAAAAATTTAAATAACAAATAAAGTAAATTTTTTTTCAAATATTCATTTTTTCCCAACAATAATTTTTAATAATAACTACGGTTTAATCTTTACTTTAAAAAATTGATTTTTACATAGAAATAATTTTCAATACCAATTAAATTTCGATATTTATGTACAATGTGCCATTATGTTTCATTCATAAATTTTAATGGTTAATTATTGAACCATTCATATAAATAAATAAATAATAAGCTTTGCAACATTTCTAGGATTGATTATTTTACGTTATATTACATTACATTCTTGCAAATTCATCACTATTTTTCTTTCTAATTTTACACCCGGACTAGTGCCCTCAAGCTTTCCATCACGTAGTTTTTACGTTTACGATCGTAATAAATTGGCCTATACGTTCTGGGATAGGTTTTGAAAAATCTCAAATAGTGCTGTTAGCTCTTTAGTGCTGACTTTTATAAACGTCTGGCATAATAAAAACTGTTTCTGTGTCGAAATACATTTCGCACAATTTTTTGCTATTTTTTATTTATTTAATTTTTGCATTGTTTAAATTAATTTTGAGATCTCAATTTCAGACATTTGTTATTTTTTCAATTTATTCAAGTTTATAAATTTTTCATTATTTTTGAAATCTAAAATTCGAACAACTATTCTCGCATATTTTATATTTACTTATTTTTGCAAACCTTCATTTCTTCTCAAAATCTCGAATATTATATCTAAAAAGACGGAAGTTTCAAATTCCATATTTTTATATTATTTTGCCGTTTTATATTTTGATTAGTTTTATATATTTTTCCCTAACGAAAAATAATTTGAATAAAATAAGTGAAAAAAATTAATTCCTAATTTCCTGTTTTACATATTGAAGAAAAATTGAAAAACGTGAATCTACGGAGAGGGCATTATTTTTATACCCTCGTACTAAAAAAAGTGGACTAATTGACAATATTTTGACAAAAATAAAATCACCAAACGTTATTCCTATATTATCGACGTGGTGCTTCGATAAATGTTAAATTAAGTACAAACCCTTAAAAGACTTCGCGAAACATTTCTTCCTCTCGTGTATTAAAAGACTAATAAAAAAAAACAAAGTGTTTGAAAAATGTACGATACAAATACGCGGTCTTCCGCTTAAGAAGAGAACTAACTGGGAAACAGTTTTAATAATTACAAGGATGGCATCCGAAAAAAACCGATTTCGTGGCTCGCCCGCAGCCTCCGCTCATTCCATCGTCAGCGAAACGACTTCCGGTCATTCGGGAGGTAGAAGGATGTCTCAATTTAAGGAGTACAAATTCTTCAGGAGCTTCAGCGCGAAAGTTGAAAATTGGCCGATGCGCAAAGCCGAGGCTCTCTGGCGTCGTATGCGGGAGAGAAAAATTGCAGGTATATTTATTAAAAAATTACCAAATGGTTTAATTATTTATTTCGAATTACATAATTGTTTAAACAATTGTTTATTTTTTTGTTACATTTACATTGATTTTTTTTAATTGAAAAGAAACTGATTTGCGAAAACTGAAGCTAAATAATATTCTATTAAATAAAATTGTTATATTTATAAAAATGAAATGATTATTTCTCGCGTTTGCCTGTCAATTAGGAGAACAGCGAAAAATTTATTTCCAATTATGATTATATAATGATATAACAATACAATTATCAAAAAACTAAATATATTTTGACATTATAAATAAATATATAAGTCTAAAATAAACAATTTTAGGAGTTAATTCGGCATTAAATAAGCTGAACCGTTAAAAAGCAACATTTATTACTAAACAAAATTTATTATTGATTAAATCAAACGCAAAACACGAACGGCTCGATCTTGATAGATAAATTAACAATTGACTAACTTTGTTGTGTTATAAATGTTATGAATGTTATGAATATTGGATTGAAGCATTTTTCAAACGGTGCCTAAATAAATAAAAATCGTTAGCTTTTCCATTCTAGGAATGGAACACGACAGGAAAACGTATTTTGGGATTCTCGAAAGGTTTTCAAGGAGATATTAGAAAATTAGATGTCCCAATCAAATCCCAAGAATAGGCAACGAATTATCGTTTCAAATATATATAACTTACTAAAAATATACTTCAATCATACAAAACTGCCTATGACATCGATTTTCCATTTGGTAGAAACAACCTATGTATGGGCATAATAAAAAAAAAGAACGGAGAAAGAAGGCATTTGTCGAGCTCATGGAAAATAAAAAAAGAAATTTAGAAAAGTGCTACGAGAAAGTTTTGGCATAATCGATTTTTTTCTCGATCGGGAAATAAAAATAAGCGAACGGTCTCGAAAGGAGGGTAACTTTAGTGCCCATTTCTGATGACGTATAAATCCGTGAATATTTGAAGACGGAAGAGGGCATGAAAAGCCCCCATAAAGGTATTAGGTAACAAAAAAAAACTTAGGGTCTTCAATCAGCCCTTCGTTTATGTTTCTTTTTATTCCAGACTTAGAAATTGCGAATGAATCGTACGCAGCGGGCTTTACTTCGCGGGAAAATCGCATCACGATTTGGACGATTTTTTATTTTAGTCGAAAGAAAGTGCGAGGTATTTCTGGATGGATATTAAAAAATGGCCAAAATTCTTGAAAATTTGAGGAAATGTAGTTCTCGATGGAACAATGATACAGGAATTGTTTCCGAATTTTTCAATAAATAATTGAGTTGTTATAAATATCTAAAGTCAACAGGGTTGCTTGTGGAATTTTACGGAGAAAAGGACAAAAACGAAAAGTTTAAAAAATGTTGCTATTCGAAAGTTTTGTGGCATTTAATGTTCCGTCCTTGAGGGGTTGAAACACAAGATGTATGCTCGGATAAAACCCATCATGTTTTTCCATTAAATCCACGAAACTTCGTATTTATGCTTTCGGTTGATTATTAAGTATTACGTATTTCAGCGTTTTTGGAAAATTAAGCCTTAAGCGGGTAAAACCGTGAGTGCAATTTTGTATAAAAGTTCCGTCGGTTTTTTTAAGATATTTCTGGGTAGATAGTAAAAAAATCGCCAAACTTATTTACCAATGTTCGGAAGTATAATTCTTCATAGAATTATAATACACGAATTATTCCACAATTTTTGAATAAATAATGTTCAATAAATAATTTAGTTATAAATGTACCAATTCATAAAAATAATAAACACTGAAAATATTATTTCAAGATTTAAGATAAATAGGGAGAAATATGTTTTAACGATGAATAAATTGAATTGATTTTAACAATAAATTTCTTCAATTTTTGAATTTGATGAATTTTTTAAATACATTTGACCAATTACTGATTTTAATGAGTAGAGTGTCTTGCACACTACGTTACGATATCACTTGTATAAAAAAATCTCTTCACCTTTCTACATCGACGATTCAACATTGACAGTTTAAAAATATGGCAAAAAATATGGCCGACGAGGGGGGTACAAGAAAATCATGGCTCAGTTTGAGAATGATGTGACGAGTTTTTCAAACAGGCTCGTTAAACAGAGGAAAAAAGCAGTATACGAGAGAAAAATAGAGAATGGAATTCACGCTCTATTTCCCTCCCTTTCATCAATCTTTTTTTAGTGATTCCTAAGCACGACTCGTCCCCCCTCCCCCTTGGTCTTACATTGTGTAAAATCCTTGACTTCAGGTACAATCATGAAAAAAACGTTATTATTACGAAATTCAAGAACGCTGGCTCAAAGGGTCCAAACGCCATACCGATGGCCACACGTTTCAATTATCTTCACCGACAATGCTTCGCGATGAATGAAACGAGGGAATGCCAATGGACGTGTTGTTTTGTTTTTTTTTTTCGTTTGTTCATGGGCTGTCGAGTGTTATTATTTCTTATCGACCCGTTACAATTTTCATCATTCCGAAAGTCATTGTTCCGTGCCAAATACGATCGTACAATGCTTTTTATCGACGTACATTGTTTCGTGTGCACATCTCTGTTGCTCCACTTTAAACGCGAGCCTAAAAAAGAATCGTCAAAATCAAATCAAATTGATGCAAGGTTTTTGAAAAACATTTACGATTTTGAAGCTAAATTCAAGGGCGATACGTTATTTTTTTTTCGATTATCACACAACACCTATTAAAAAGAACTGGTGCTCCACCGCTGCCATCATTCCGGTCGTTCTGCTTATCCAAATTAAAAAACCAAACGCCGCTTTAATTGTGAGCCTCGAGGCTCTACATGGAAATAAAATAAAGTCAGAATTCCAAAAAAGAATTTATTTTTACGCTTTTGAAAAAAACAATTCCATTTTTCGCACTTTTTTTGGGGTCTATATAGCTGGTAAAAAGAAAACTAACGAAGGAATCTTGATTATTTTGCTTCAACTTGTAGTTATATATGTACTAAAAAAGCTGTATAAATTTAAGCAGAATCAATTAACTAGTTTTTGAGATATCACGGCGGCAGTTTAAAAAAATCGTGTTTTGCGAAAAACGCATTTGAAAGTTATTGTATGTAATTCAATATTTTAAGGAAAATGGTCTCACCATCGATCCGCTATGCCTGGACCATAGAGTAAACCTTTCTCTTCTTCAAATAAATCATCCAAGGCCGTTTTTTCTCTCTGTTTAAAATCTGGGCTAGATGGGCCTAGGCATACTAGACGACAGCCTTAAGTGACAAATTTCTACGCAAGTGGGCTTTCGGAAGCGAAGGAAGTGAGCCGTTCATTTTGCTGCACGAAAATGCTAGATCAAACACAATTAAAAGGACCAGAGACGCTTCAGATTCGTTGGAGCAGAAAGTTTCACCGCACCTAGCGTATTCATCCAACTTGACTCCATCGGAGTTTCGCTTGGTCCCATCGCTCCAACATCATTTAGCTGATAGTCACTTTATAACTTTTATAATGAATTAAAACGATCCTATTACCCTCTTTGTCGTCCCGAAAAAAAAACCACTTTTTTTTAACCGTATCAATCCCGATTTCACCAATCGTTACCAATTTTACGGGAGAAACGTTTATCCGAAATGGGAGTCGTGGATTTACAAATCTAGATCGTGCCGTGCATGTTGAGCCTCACAAATAGCTAATATACTAATGAATTAACACAATAAACTTAAAAATTCAATGTCCCGAAAAGTACCACTAGTCGCTAAAAATCCTTTTGGGGGTTCTCTCAGAATATCTAGAGAAAGCTCTGTACAAAATTTCAGCTCGATCGGAAGTAGAGGTTTTTTCCCAACCTCACTCAAAAAATGATTAATTGTCCACTTTCAATAACAATGACAGTCAACTTCGAAGATATTAGCATATGCTTTACTGTCTAAAAGAATTCTAGAAGTTCTGAACATTCCGAAAGTCTAAAAAATTTTTAAGAAATTGTAGCCATTCCAAAAAGTCTAGAAAATATTCTGGAACTTGTAGAAATTCCAAATAGTCTAGAAAAAAAATTCTGGAAATTCTAAAAATTTACAAAAGTGGTTAAAAAATTCTGGAAATTGTAAAGATTCTAAAAAGTCTAAAGGAAATGATCAATTTTTTAATCTAATTAAAAAAACAAACGTGTTCCACAGCGACATCCTATGTATACTCCCGTAGCGTAGGTAGCCGAGAGGCACCCAATACACGTGTTCCGCAGTGCACTCCTCGTGTGTATGTGTACGCATCCGTACTCGCGCTCATATAGTACACGATCCTAGGGATCTATACATAACTTCGCAAGTGCTCTAGTTTTTTGCGCCCAATGGCCCCGTTCCATTGTATCCAGCTTCCACAACTATTCGTGGTCTCGATACTTCTTTTCATCAGCTATGTATCTCGTCGCTCCCCAACTTGACGTTTTTAAGGATCGTCGTTTGTAGGTATTCAAAAGAACAAAATATCAGTCCAATCAGAATAAACATGAGTTCCATTCGACGAGGCCAGCATATTACCAATGGTTTTAATGTGTCCTTTGAATTAAATTATTGAGAAAAAAAAAATTTATTAATATTATCAATTTATATTTTCCTTTATTCCATGTATACCCTAGTGGGTTTTACGTATATCCTTTCTTTTTTCTCCTCGAGTTCCAATTTTTCAATATTTCCAATTTTCCTTGCTAGCCTTCCATTGGTTCATCTTTTCTCTGTCATTTTCTACTCGCACTTCGCTAAGCTAACCTACCTATAGTGCGTCCACAGCTGACTTAGCTACACTATACCGCATTTGCCGAGGACACGGGAAAACTGTAAAAAACCTGTGCCGGTATAGACGGCCCTGTATTTGCCTGATTCTTTGGTGTACACACTTTGTATTGAAGTATCTACATCAAAGTATCAGAAAAAACGGCCTCCCACTCACTGGTCGATGCGCCAGCCAGAGCACGGCTAAACGGTCACCGCACCAAGTGTCAGCCTCTCTCGATGCTGCTTAACATCAGTGATCGCCCGAGCCACACTTCGACCGACCAACCACCAGCGTCGGTTTAATTGATTAATATTATTAAAATAATGATCAATACGTTTTGTACGTATTTTTAGAATTATGATAAATTTAATTAAAGTATTTTTACGTCCTAACCGGCGGATATCTGTCTCGGTCAGGAAGAGCGACCCCTTCCTTTACTCGTTATTCAGACAATCCACGTTATATTAGGACAAGTTGCCCTGTTTCGAGCCTAACCTTGCGCAAGATTGCTCAGGATGGGCTACAGAGTGCGATTCGCGATTATTAACCATGACTCGTTATTCAGGAAAAATTAAATGATGCAGATGTCAACGATGGAGTTAAATTGACGAGAAAATTCCAAAATACACTAATGGAAACAATTAAAGGATTTTAAAAAGCCAAATTCTAGCGGTTTTTCAAATGGCTGTATCTTCGTCAAAAATGGTCGTATCGGACTGATCAAAAAAGCTATTTGAAGCTTGAAGTCTTCAGTTTTGAGATATCATGATCAAGATATTTTCTATGCCACGTGTTTTGTTCAGTCTCGAAGAATACAGTGAAAGAAAAAATTCCCAAAGTTTATCAGTTTTTCTTTTCGGTCCACGGACTTGGAATTTTTTTTTCGATTCATTCACTAAAAGAATCGTATTCCTTGTTCATTCAGCTTTAATTTCCTTTTGTTTACTTCTCAATACGTCCATTTTTCGCTGAGATATTGAACTTTGAATGAAAAAGGATCATTTTGTCTTTGACCAAAATTGATATCTCATTGATATCTCAGAAACCAATGGCCGCACAGCGGATTACGGATGGATTTCGGAAACTTGAATAAATACTCTGCAAAGGTACACCATTTATTGTCCTCAAAAAAATTTTTTTTCATACACTACATCATTTTGAAAAATCCGGACAAAAACGGGTATCACGTCTTTTTGGAAAATCACTGGTTAAATCAAAATGATTGAGGATACCATTAACTTGAAGAGTGCTTTCTACAGTTCAATATAGGCTCTGAAAGTTTCAACTGAATCCATCGAGCCAGTTTTTTGTTTCATTCGATTAAACTTTTGAAAAACATTAAAAGATCACTTTTTTTCTCGAATGCACATAATCTTGAACAAAATAAAAAAAAATAGTTTTTCCACTTTTTCACAATTGTTTCCATGAAAATGTTCGAATTAATTTTTGAAACAACATTTCAAAAAAATACTTCGAAAAAACATTTGTGGTGGAAACATTTTTAAGACATTTTTTTTATCGATCCTATGAAATGTAAAAATCAATCACCGCCGGCATTAGCGTTACCCAAAGCATACCACGTGAAGGTTGCGCAGGCGGATTTACGCTTTGTGCGTGCGTGCGAGCGTTCGTGGGTGTGTGTGTCTGACCGCCTGCGCAACCGTCACGTGGTATGTTTTGGGTAACGCTAGTGCCGGCTGTGGTTGATTTGTACATTTCCTGAGATCAATAAAAAAAAAATTTCCAACAAAAACTTTTTTTCTAAATATTGTTTTGAAATGTTGTTGAAAAAATTTAAGTAAATATTTTCATCGAAACGATTGTGAAAAAGCAAAAAAAAAATGTACTTTTTGTTTTGTTCAAGATTATGAACATTTGAGAACAAAAAAAGTGATCCTTAAATGTTTTTTCAAAAGTTTGATCGTATGAAACAAAACAACGGCTCCATGGGTTCAGTTGAAACTTTCAAGGTTTTTTGTGGGTATATTGAACCATAGAATGCACTCTTCAAGTTGATGGTATCGTCAATCATTTTTATTTAACCACTGATTTTTCAAAAAGACGTAAAAAGCCGTTTTTTCCGGATTTTTCAAAATTATAGTAGAAAATGAATGGTTTACCTTTGTAGAGGATTCATTCAAGTTTCCGAAACCCATCCTCAATTTGCCGTGCGACCATTGGTTGCTGAGATATCAATGGTCAGAGACAAAATGATCCTTTTTCATTCAAAGTTCAATAACTCAGCAAAAATGAACGTATTGAGATATATAAAAATGAAATTGAAGCGGAATAATAAGTGGAAGCATTTTAAGCTCATTCCACTTCCGCTTACTAAAAAATCTTCTCGTGGTGCTAAAAAGCGTGCAAAAACAGCAATTATCACGTCGTCTCCCTACAAACAAGAATTAGAAGTCATCGCCCAGAAAAAAAGAGGCTGAACAGAAAAAAATAGGGGAAATAGAAACCAAAAAGAGATAAGATAAATTTAAAAACCAGAAGAAAAGTATTACAAAAGCTCAAAATAAAAAAGCAAAGAATAATAGCCGATCAGCAAAAACAGCAAAACGACGAAGAGTCGCATCATCTGGAGATGAAAGTGAAGAAGAGGGGGACGCACCATGTATGTATTGTGAGGAAGTATATTCCGTTTCCATTGAAGGGTGGATATCATGCTCATTATTTGGAAGATGGGCTCATAATAGCTGTACTGGAATAGATGATGATGATGACGAAGCCACCCATGTCTGCGAGTTCTGCCAGGTCAAATAATCATCTTTCTCTGTGATCATTCTCATCACCCCATCTTACCTCAGGAGGGTACCCCATCTTACCAGCACCATGAGGCAAAACACCTTTTTTTATTTCAATTTTTTTCTCTAAAATGTGTTACGAAAAGTTCCTTATGACACCAAATATCAGAACAATAATACGAAGTTTTAAAGTAAAAAATAAATATGGTTGTTTCACTATGTAATTTTTGGTATTATTTACCTTTAAAGCTTAAGTACCCCATCTTACCTCCTTCTCCCCTAATTGTTTCCATTAGTGTAAGAAAAGACTGTTGCTTCCATTTACAAATGATTAGCCGAGCAAAAGTTATCGGGATTCCAAACATTACTACCTTTGTTATGGGGTCAGAATGTTATCAACGTGAGAAGAGCAATGTTGTAAAATTCCGGGCTATTGACAATCTAAATGAAGAGACGTCCAGGAACAAAGAAATGGGAACACATCACCACCTTTTCCCTTACATTTCCCTTACCTATGCATAAATACTTACTTTTTTTGGTGAAAGAAAAATGAAATGGCTGGAACTCAATTGTTTTTGCTACGTGACTCCGTGTAAGAATTGGTGATGGCCAGGTGGTTGAGATATCAGAAATACGGATTTGGAATTCTCGATCCTTTTCTTTTATTTTCTTATCTTTCACAATTAAAATTTTCACATATAAACTCTTCTTTTAGAATAACGGATACTACGGCTGCGATTAAAACCTTTCTGCGCCTATAACTTCTTGTTCAAAAAATTTCACAGATTCGAAAAATCTACGGGGACTTTAATATTTATTTAAAGGATTCGGTCAGGAAACTCTAGTACGATCCCGATGAATTTTGTTAAGAGACTACGATCCAAATTCTATGACTTTTATTCAAAAACTCCCTTATAGAGTTTGTTTCTTTCACAACGTGAAACAAATTCTGAGAGAGTAGGGGCATACATTTTGGCGATGCATCTCTTGTGAATTGGTGAATAGCACATAAAACATACCGCGTCCGATATGATTGGCTAATTTAGAGTGGGAGAATATTTGTGGGAAATTCTGATTAGATGTCTACTCTATTCTTTATCCGGAAAATACTAAGAAAAGAGAAGAAAGAACGTCTCGTTCGCGGCGAGATGCCCATGGTTCGGGCCTTGTCGATTTTACGACCGGATTAATTCGGATATTTTGTTTATCAACTGTCAGAGTTTTGCTGCTATCGCTCCTACCCGCCATATAGTCTCATTCTATGATTAAATGAATCTTGTAAAGAGAAAGAAAATGTATTATTATTTTACTTTTATTGTAATAAATTTTTTTTTCAATAATAATTTTATTGTAATCTTTATAATGTTTGTATACAAAGAATAACTGTAGAAAAATTATTATAATAATATAAATATAATTATAATCATAGTATTAAATACTATATTTAGAATGATTGTCATTGAAAATATGTACAAAATATATCGATAATTATCGATTGTTGATTATTTTAATTACAATAATGAATTATATAACATGTATTATCGTAATTCAATTATTATTATAATACCAGAAATTATCGATGTCAAATTTCCTTTAATTATAATTCAAGTAATTAACATTCTAACGTAATTCGAGTTGGTAACAAAAGTTTGTAACAAACAAACAAAAAACAATCGAGAATCGAACTCGCTGTGCTGACTAAATTTTTTGTTGCGTCTAAAGTCTCAAAGTACACTATACCTTGCTCAGGTAACGGGGAAGCTGCGGAAATCCCGAGCGGTTATAGATGCCTCGTATTATTCTGATTCTCCAGTGCACAAACTTTGATTAAAATACCTACACCAAGGTCGAAAAATTATCGGCCTTCCGCTCAGTGGTTGATGCGGTTGATGCACGGCTAAACGGTAATCGCTCCAAGTATTGGCCGCTCGAAACTTCGAGCCACCGCCGAAGTTGAATCCCTCCCGCCCCTCCACTAACGTCGGTTATTAGTTCGGTTATATATATGTATATATAAGCGTGGTATATGTATACGTAATATATACAGGGTGTTCCAAAACACTGACGATAATATTAGGGGTAGTAAAATTAAATCCATGATTTTTCGCGTAGATGGGTTCAGCTGTCTGTATCCCGTGTTGTATAAGTTCGAAAAAAGAAAAAAAATACAATGCATTTAAGAATAATAACGTTCATCATAAGAAAATTGTTGTTGTCAAAAATGAAGTACTAAAACAGCAATCAGCTTGACTCGAGTGGTCTTACCAACCGGCATTTCATAAAGCTGTTCGGGGTGGGGTAGAAAACACGAACTTCGATTGACCAGAAGGCTCAAGATTCCGAATTTTAATATTCTGAAACTACGAATTTCGTAAAGTTAATGCCAGTTAAAGCCTACACAATGGACTATAAATTATACTGAACATTTACAATCCACTGTGTAAACTTTTGCTGGCCTGAGCTTTGCGAAATTTGTAGTTTCGCAATATTAAAATTCGGAATTTTGAGCCTTCTGGTCAATCGAAGTTCGGATTTTCTAGCCCACCCCAGCTGTTCCCGATAAACATTAAGAATGTCGTTTGTTTAACCCATTAGTGCCCACTGTGACGTATACGTCACAGAGAGCACTAATGGGTTAACTCGACTGTACACGTGTGTAGTGGATGTGTGTCGACCAGCAAAGGCAAAAATCAATCGCTTCGATCGATAATATCTGCTTTAAATGTCCGGTAGCCTATATTTTTTCCCAAACACATATCATCGCGGCAGTTTTGTTGACCATTTCCGCTTTTTGCTTAGTTGTATCTAATCGCAAACTATTAATATTTCCGTACGAAAGATCGATCTGCACGTATTTCTCAAATGTTGTGTGTTGAATGCATTGTTTTAAGCCCATCTTAAGCTGCCCCGCCAATACTTACATTTTTAATGCTCCCTCTTTTGGACACCCTGTATAAAATAAAGTGTTATATTTATTGACGGGCCGGTTGCGAAAAGGTTACTTTTTTCCGCACTCGGGGAGTGTGGCCAATATACACACGTGCGCACCCACCGAGTGTCGCCCATTCAGCCTTGACTCTTCGGACTTGTTCGAAGCATCGAAGCGGTTCGGGGGCGGTTCGTAAATGAAACCTGCAAGCTCTGTACCGCCATGATGGAACACGTGCGCCTACGATCCGGTGGTAACAGCCCGATAAAGGGATCAATGGTGGTTTTTATAACCTCTTTGCATTCATGAAGTCATTCCCTGATATTCGTCTGTGATTTCGTGTTATTTCATGACATTTCCTATGTCATTGTTATTTTTGAATTTTCTGATTCTTATGAATAACTAACCAAAAACTCAATATAGATATTGAGTTTTCCAATGATCGCTGACCACTTGGTCAAAATAAAGTTATCGCTATTTTTTAATTAATTTTTTTTATTTTTCACACTCGTTTAATTTATTTCATATTTTTTCTGTAATTACGAAATAACTAGCGAAAAAATTCTGAAATAATTCATGTATTATCCTATCGAGTTCTATTATTGTCTAATTGAAATAATTACAATTAATTAGTGAAATAAATAATTCTATTATACCTCAAACGTTCAAGAAATTTGGAAATATTTTTATATCCAGATCCATTAATACCTTATTTTCGAATTTAGGGTAATGTTACGTAAATTACGTTTACAAGATTCTCCGATGAGGATCGTTTCACCAGACGCTTAGGTTCAGCCATTTTGACATTTACGAGTTTTATGAAATTGACGGCGGCTCTCGATCACTTTTATCAGAATTCGCGCTAGCAGGTAGGTTATCTATGCTTGTTAAAGCTGAGTCTAGATAACCTCAAAATTTGAAAGACCACTGAGTACATGCAAACGTCGAAGTGTCGACACGACTACTTCATACAGACAAAGCTAGAGAGCAATTCCGAAATGATTCCAAAGGGGCTGTCGTGTCTCCGCATCTTGGACAAGTGGAGTGGAATTTCATGGCTGAGCAGGTAAAGCAAGCGGTGCTTCGTTCACACGCTCATTGAACAGCATCTGTGGCATTTTTCCTGCGGCAGTGCGACCTTACTCTGAAAAGATGAGAAACTAGGGTGACTACGTCCCTAGGTAGGAAGGAGTATTCACTGGACACTCATCGAATGACGATACGACCCTTTGACGAAAACGGTCTGAAAAATGACTGATTGTTGCTCAATTGCGATATAATCAGCAATTAAGTGAATGGTATCAGCTCAAACCGACAGAAAGTTAGTGCTGATTGAATCATGATTGAATTATGAATTAGGGTTGCCTATGACTACTGGGACAACTTTAGGGTGACCATTTTTGGAAAACGGCTCTAACTGACTGATGTATGGATAGTGATGATAACATTTTTGAAAATTTAAGGTATTATTATATAATTTTTATTCTCGAGAGAACAATAATATTAGGTGTAGTAAAATAAATCTATTATTTTCTTAAGCCATATGTTGGAAAAAAACATGGATTTCTTTTTACTACGCCTAATACGTGGATTGTTTTCGAATTTTTCACAGAATAATGAATTACTTGTAGATGTCCGAATTAAAGCCAATTTCTGAAAATATTGTGTCAAGATTTAGGATCGAACGATTGATTGGGCCAAGTGTCGAATCAACAGGATTCCTAGTCGCGTTTGCCAATCAATTTATAGAATAACGAAAAATGTACTTTAACGATGAATTAATTAGCGACAATTTTGAAACTTTATATCCATTGAGTTTTTGGTTAATTATTTATAATGACGTATAAATTAAAGTTCAAATTGAGAAATTATTATTGGACGGTTGGAACGGATGTGTAGTCACTGACAAACCCCCCGTCAAGTACAAACCAATACTAGTCGGATTTGACTTTAAGTATTATTAAAATTGGAAAACCAATTACTCTAAATGTTGATTTAGTATTAAATGATCTGTTTGTATAGCGAAACATGTAGGTTACAATCCAGAGTTGCAAATCTTTGATTCCCACATATTCGACTACCTTTTTGTCCTACTATTTGGGTAACCAAACGAAGAAACTGGCAAAATCCAATCTTATGCCATCTGAACTGTATGAAATTTCTCGTTTTAACACAAAAAAATGAGCTTATAGAGAAATGTTTTTTTCTAACTTTCCCTAGTCATGAATGCACCAATTTCCATTGTTCACGACCCTAATATCACGGGTACGTCAAAATCGACCTAATTCCCAAGCTTGCTTTGCCGCTGTTTCTCTCACGATCTCGGACGCCTGCGCAGAAGATCATTGAGTATATCTGCAGACGACAAAAGTGATCCCCTCCGCGGTACTCTGCAGCATCAACAGTAGGACACGCAGGACCACTGTTCGATCATTCCGAGTCTCCGACTTTGGGAAATCGATAAAAACGATATCTTCACTTAATCCAGTCTATCTTTAATTGGCTCCCAGTCCTAGCTCATCATTATTCTACCCTCATGTATTGAAGACGTTTTAAAGTTGGGGAATTAACGAGGTTAGGACTGAGGGCTCCATAGTTACCTGGACAAGTGATCGCAGTGCCCCGTTTCACACCAAGTGCGCAATTACTAAAGCCAATATCGATCCTACCGGCTCTGACGCGACTGGCTATTTTCGTTGTGACTCCTGTGCTATGCAACGGTCCATTGTCAACCCCCACCGTACTTCTGAGAAATCCGATCGTTCATTCAAACACAGCGTCAGCCTGAAACCTATTAGCCTCACTGAAATCGCTAAACAAGCCCAAACATGCTCCACAACAACTGCGGTAACGTGAACCAATCCAAAAGATACCGAAGTTAATTCGAACATCATTGAACTTGGGAGCAAGTTTCCAAACTATTGCGTGGGTGGAGAAGACCTTGCTAGGAAAAATCTCCAACTCAGATAACAGCTTAACGAACATTTTAATTGAAAACTAAAATGGATAGGATATGTCTTGATAGAATAACTTCACCAATATCGAAGAATACCCTAAAGGGATCGCCTTCTGGATGTAGGGTGTAAAGAGGACCAGAATTAAGCGAATTAAGAATTAAGAATTGAGATGTCTCAGTTGGGACTGCAGCGATTCCTAGGCCGCCCTCGTCGCGTGCTTCCCTCGGACGGATTTACTCGGTACCTTAAACGACTCGCTGCTCGATCGGGTCATCATAAGACCTAAGCAGTGGAACCTTAACGAAATGTGAAGGAAAACGAAAAAAACGTAATGGGGACTGCGGTTTCTAGCGATTGTCCGGGTGACTAGATGATAGTTTTTGAAAATAGTTCTGGTGATTAGGAGTTGATAGGGGTCAGCAGGATGATCATCTGGGCTCATGGCAGGTCCTCATGGACCGGATAGGTTTTAGCAACAGTCCTGGGGATTAAGAGCTAATAGTTTTTGGCAGCAGGTCTGATGATTAAGAGCTAATAGGTTTTAAGAATAGTCCTGGTAATTAAGAGCTAATGCGTTTCAGCAGGATTTCTGGTGATCAAGATCTGATAGTTTTTAGCAAAAAATCTGGCAACTAGGAACTTATTGTTTTTAGCATCAGTGCTGGTGATTACGAGCTGATAGGTTTTAGCAACAGTCCTAGGGATTAAGAGCTAATAGTTTTTAGTAGCAGTTCTGGTGATTAGGAGCTGAAAGTTTTTCGCTGCATTTTTGGTGATAAGTAGCTAATAGGTTTTGAAGATAGTCATGGTAACTAAGAGCTGATACGTTTTAACAAGATTTCTGGTGATTAAGAGCTGATAGGATTTAGCACCGCCCCTAGAGATGAGGAACTGATCGTTTTCAGCACCAGTCTTGGTAATTTGGTAAATAGGGATTTATAAATAAGCGAATTGCTACCCATAGCAAAACGCTGATGCATAAATGCTGATGCCTGAGTTCCAGGTACACGGTGTACGATACATGACAATTTCCACGATCTTCACCGTGTTTGAACCAAGCTCCGAATTCTGCCTTGGTGCGAGGCGAAATATAATTTAATTTTGATGCCCAGCAAAAAAGATCTGGCAACTCGAGCGTCGCAGCAATTAGTGTGTGGAACCGCTTTGGAGACTGGGTGCAGAGTATGGATCGTTTTCCCGGTTAATTCCAAGAATCACTCCGCCGGGATCTAAATTCGTTACACCGGGAACATGCAGTTTCTGGGGGAGCAACACCCGAAAGCATCGTACATATATGATGCTCCGGTTAAATTGATTGCGCACAAAAGTCGTTATTTCTGATTTTACTAAAATGCGAACACGCAAAAGCATCGTCAAGGCATTACTGGACCTTCAGACAAAAAGTTTGTCCCAATCTTTTGCATTTTAATGACAGCTTCGAAAAATTGGAAAACCAAGTTGGTTGAGTCCACATCGAAGTACACTAAAATTCAAAAGTTCAGTCAATCGTTCGTACGTTTGATCGAATAAGATGCCTGAGCCATGTAAGGCCCAGTACCTAATAAAGCCCACGTTTTAAATATCCAAAACTACAAAGTTGAACGTTTTGAGCTCTCGTCGTCGAGCGTCTAACTTTGAATGGCCGCGATTGCCATAGCAACCGCCGCGCTATGGCGAACCCAAACAAATTTGCAGTCGATAGAAGGCAGCGAGTGCGATCGCGCGAAGGCGTTTCTTAAATTTCCACGTACAAAAACTTTCGAAAAGACAAAATATTTTCAATATTACTTAGTGAATCTTCATTCTAATTATATCCCTTTCAAGCCGGCAGAAAAAAATCTTGCGTAGCTTGTTTTCGATATTTTCGATCCTAGAAAAATAATGAAAAAAATCCCGCCCCCTCCCGGAAAAGGTCACACTATACTAAACGCACTACCGTGTGCCACCAGCCGCGTCTCATAAAATTGATCGAGCACGCGAAAATATTGTTGTAAAAGTTGAACGCACGATCGTATAAGAGCGTCGTGAAAGGGATATGTAGCGGTTTATCTGCACTTTACGTATTATCATAATTTAAGTTCAAAATTGAAGTTTATATAGTTTTCTTTTACGAAGTTACAACGGGTGTGGCCTTATTGGAAACAGTGGTCTGAATAAGGCCCAGAAGACGCTTCTTTAAAAAAAGCTTAATAGTGAACGTTGTTTTCTCAACTAAAATTATTAATAATACGTTGATTATTGAATAAATGATTAAATAGACATATTTGTTTTATTTCGACATTCATAGTTTTTTTTTTAACTTAAAAACAAATAAGGTCCTCACATGGGTCAGGTACCTCAATCGTTTGCATCATTATCCCACATTTTCCCATCACCCACAGAATCGGCCATACCCTCTTGCACTTCTTTTTTTATCGCCGATAGATGCACGTCAACACGAGCGAACGTACGCTTATTTTTCAATCCTATCTCATCAACACGTAAAACGAACCGACTGAGCATTCTCGTTTGTTCTCTGAACTCTGATTCGTATCGACTCTATACCAAGTCGATTTTTATCGTGTATAAATTCACTCTCAATTCAACCAAGAAACAACTACCGGAAATGTAAATTTTGTACGAATTTAATTTTTATTTTTATAATGAATGTTTTGTAAGCAGTTATTTTTATTAGTTCGTCTCATCAATGAATACTAGATAAATAAATATATTTATTTATTTGATTTTTTCATTTCTTAAATTTATTTAGTTCTCAAACGAATTATTTTTATTTCTCTTATTATTGAACGAACACTGGAGGTATAAACATGTTTTATAAACTTTTTGCCGTATAAGTTCATTGTTTATTTAATTAATAAATAAATACAGGAAATAGGAACATATTTATTTATTAACATTTTTTTTCAATTCAAATTTTGTTTAATAAACTATTTTAATTTATTTAATTGATTATTAAATACTGGAAATATGAACAATTTCAATTGTCCTACTGAAATGGAGACATCTATTGTTCGAGGCTTCATCGTGCTGCCTCTGCCCCACTATATATGTATATATGTGTCCTTGTATATATATATATATATAGTCGTCTGAACTAATCGTGCAAGTGCTTACTTAGCCAAAGTTGAAAATAGCGTTAGATGCGCGTCGACGGGTTCGTCGACCCAAGTCTCGTAAAACGAGGGTCTCGTAATGAAGCCCAAGTCACTACTATGTCACATATCAGTGGGAAAGAGAAACAGCAGTCATCCAACATCGTGGAAGATATTCATTTCATGTATGTCACAGTGCACGTCACGTCGAAGGTTCAACACGTACGGTGTACCAATTTGATGATAAACAGTACGTTTGTGCTTCTTGGATGACCTTGAAGTTTGCATCGTCGCAAGAAAAAACGCGTTTTATTTTCGAAGGGTTTTTCGGACTACGTTGAAATTCCAAAAACCTCTGGTAACGACCAAAAACTCTGAAAAATGGTTTCATTTATTTTAAAAAAATTAAAAAACAGTTTTTAAAATTAAAAAACGTTTATTTAATTAAAAAACAATAATAAAAATCAGTTTTTCAGATTAAAAAACGGTTTTTTAATAAAAATAAACAAAAAACGTTTTGTTTAATAAATGTTGAAAGACTAAAAATAAATCGTTACAATATTATCGTTTTGATCGAATGATGAAAACTTCGACATTGGATTGGATAGCACACAGCCAGTCACGGATTAAATTAGTACGGCCCATTTTTCGGTCAACGCGTTACTACTGAACTTCGTTCGCGCGGAATAACGTAACAATGATAATAAATCAGGTATTATCGCAGAGACCGAAAAACAATACAAAGATAATGTTTTTAAAAATGAAAACGCTTAAAAATCTGATACAAATACAAACGTATCGTGAGAATTCAGAGACGCGGAAAGCGATAACAAAAACTCAAACTAGGACCAAACATCGTTAGAAAAACTTACAAAAATGGATAATGGAAAATATATCACGGGTTTCCAGAAAAATCAACTCGTATAATGTAAAACCAACGCTCCGAAATTCTTCATTTCATAGCAATAAACAAATGAAAACCGGCCAAGTGCGAGTCGGACTCGCGCACGAAGGGTTCCGTACCAAAGGCCGAAAAACAAAGTTTCTTGTATGAGAGCCCCCCTTAATTTTTAATGCGGCAACAGAAATACATCATCTGTGAAAATTTCAACTCTCTAACTATCACGGTTCATGAGATACAGCCTGGTGACAAACGGACGGACGGATGGACAGAGGAGCGAAAACAATAGGGTCCCGTTTTACCCTTTGGGTACGGAACCCTAAAAAAGGGCCAATCTCAGTGTGCTCGTTTTGTTAGCATTGTTTTAGCAATTATGAAGAAGACCAGACGGACGAAATGACGCTAGACACTAGACTAGAAACTAGTAAACACTAGACACTAGACTAAACACTAAATTAGACACTGGGTTATACACTCAACTAAACATTAGTAGACACTACACATTAGACTAGACACTAATAGACACTATCCTAAACAGTACTAGACACTAAATAGTAGACTGGACACTATACTAGACACTAGTAAACACTATACTGGCCACTAGTAAACACTAGGGGAGAAGTGGATAATGGGAGTCACTTCAGCAATAATGTATCCGAAACACAAGTCTTTTGTAGTAATATTTATTAAAATACGTTTTTAATATAGTTTACTTCATCAACTATCAGTCTGACGAATTTCATTCACTTTGGGGACGACCTTTCTCAATTATAAGACTTAAAAATGAAATCACTTTGACCACTATTGCCCACATGTGCGGGTAATTATGGTCACGCATTGAGTAATGGGAGTCAACAGATCCTAACAGTAGTCGCACACATATCCTTCTGCTGAATCCAATCCGGTGCAGTCTACGTGTGCCCATAGCCCACCCACCGTGCGACTGTACCAGATCTCGTTGTAGCGCCCGAACTCGGTACAAATAAGGCAGGTACTAGTAGCAATAACATCTATATTTTCCAGGTCATCATCTTCATCGTCGTCACAAATGTTATGGAGACTTGAATCTGACTCGGAGGTCGACTGGATCTCTTGTAAAACACGTCTTTTAGCCTTGTTTTTCGCAATCTTGCATTGTGTTATGCGTTTCTTTTCTTTCGCAGTAGTTTTTTGTCTTCTATTTTTCTCTTGCATTCTTTTGGCTTCTTACCTTTAGTTTTGTATTTTCCTTTCTCTGCGTTCTCTTTTCCTTATTTTCTTTTTCTAAAAGACTATCTTTTAATGGTGTATACGTTAAAACTTTTGCATGTTGCTTAATTCCACCTTTTCTCGTTTTGACACATGCTGTTTGTTCAAGAATTGAAAGCAATCTTTCAAAGATATTTTTTTGTGCACGGATCGACGATACCAAAACAGAGCTAGTGGATGCAATTGGAGGTGTTAACAATTGTGCAATGGTTTGCGTTACTGGAGTAGCTGATGCAAAGAACGAACTAGAATTTGCAACTAGGGATGGTGAAGTTTGTGCAACGACTTGGCTAGGTGGCGTGGCAAATGGCACTGCTGGAGTATATGCTTGAGCAGTGTTCAAAGCCCTCAAACTGGCAGAAGCAAGCGTGGGGACCGACACCGCAGGGTCCAACGGTGGTGTACTTGGCATAACCAAAGAGCTTGTAGATGCAAGCATCGGTACAGTTGCAATAGAGTCGGTAGTGTTTGTAAGTATTTCAGCAGGTAAAAAGTCTTCGTCGCAAAAAACGCCAGGGTTGACTGGAAATATACCTGCTGATCGAAATCCAGATACTCCTTTGTTAATCGATGCCACAGCTTCATATGCTTTGTTTGATAGCGCTGCCACATCATAAGGGGTTATTTTTTCTGCAAGCCGAGATTTTTTAAATGAATCACACTCTCTCTTGTAAACAGCTTTAAATGGCCTAAAAAATGTGACATCAAGCGGCTGCATGCGGTGTAATGTGTACGGAGGCAGTGAAAGCATATGTATGTTATTTTTTTTGCAGTACTCAAAGATTTGTAGTGATACGTGGCTGGCATAATTATCCAGTATCAGTAAAATGGGTTGTTCCGGTGACGGCTTAGTAAGCGCAGTGAAATGTTGTAGCCATTCAAAAAACAATTTCTCGTTTATCCATCCATTGTCAGAACATTTGTAGATTGCACCAGCTGGGCCATCTTTCTCAAGCTGTGGAGACATTCCCTTCCTTGGAAAAATATGCATCGGTGGAACGAATCCAACGGCCGCACTCATTGCACACAACATTGTTATGTTTTGCCTCGTTCCCAACTTGTGACGGATCCAACTCTTATCACACCTTTAGGAGCCAGGATTTTTCCAGGATCCTGAACTGTCGAGATACCAGTCTCGTCATAGTTGTATATATTTTGTGGTAAGAACTTGTGTTGTGCCCACCAATTCTTCTAGAAAGCCATAAAACAATTCAACTTCCCGCCTATTAAAAGCAGTGATTCGGTTGATGCAGGTAGCCTCAGGCTTGCGAACAGAGATGTTGTTTCTTTTCTGCAACCCTTCAAGCCCGTCACGACCTACCATTTTTGCATTTTTGTCAAAATGGTTTTTAATTCCATGGTCTTCTGCGTATTGGAAGGCAATCTTTCTGACGTGGGTAGCAGTGCATCCGTAAAAAGCATTTGCCATCAATTTAACTCGGTTTGCCAGGTCCTCTTCCACTTGTTTGCTAAATTCGGTTTGACACCCAAGACGTGGTTCCGAGAAATCTTTTTTTTAAGCGCTTCTGAAGGCTGGAAAATGGTATATCCATACATTTAGCAGCTTGTCTTATAGATTAACCTGCATTTTTGAGATCTTCCGCTTTGAATAGTGTGTCTGAAGACCACTGGGCTTTATTCGTACTCCTGGGGCGTGATTTTGGCATCTGCAATACAGACAATATACTATAAACTATAAAAAATCGAATCATGTAAACGCCATAATTTCTGCGGGTAATGAGAATCACTGCGGGAAATGGGACTCACCGCGACTCTCATTACCCTAATCTGACAGCTTGAAAAAAATAGGTTATAAAACAATAGTTTAAAAATGTATCACTTCGTATACATCACAAAACCAGTCTCAAATGACCTAACTATAGTATGAAATGAATAAATAGTCGAAATGTATAACAGAAATTGACTTACCGTTTATTTTGTACATACAAAAAAGTATAAGAAAATGGCGCAAAGCACTAACACGACCGTATCGTCCGAGCGCTCGGCGCGAAGTGATTGCGCGTTGGTGCGGGGCCTGTATGAGAAGAAATGACCTTGGATGCGCGGCGTTTGCGACTGATCGCATGTTATTTCTCGAGTTATTGTAGTGACCACGACTGCCCACTCACTCCTATTACCCACTTTTCCCCTATACTAGACAGTAGTAGACACTAGACACTATACAAGACACTAGTAGGCACTAGACACTAGTGAACCCTAAACAGTAGACTAGTCACTAGATTAAACACTAGTAGACACTAGACACTATACTAGTCACTAGATTAAACACTAGTAGACCCTAGACTCTACGCCGTACCACGAGTGGAAACCGCCGAAGACCCGACCTCGTTAAGAGTACAACCCGACGATCTGCTCCGGCTACACACGCTCGCTCGCGACACTGCGATCGGACAAGAGGACAGCAAGCTGAGTGAGCTCCACCTGCTCATCACGGAGACGATCGAAACGATAAAGGCGAAACGCACCGTACCAACGGAAAAGTACCACGAGAAAAGTCAGAGAAGCACTTGGGCTCCTGACCAACGTACTAGCCAACCGCAAACCTGGAAAAAAGCCCCGCGCGGGCTTACACAAGTCGAAACCAAGGAGCGAGAAGCCCTCCGCAGCAAAGTGAACGAGCGTGGCGAACGCCTGGCAAGCCATCCAGAAACGACTCCGCGTCTCGCGCGAAGCAAGCGACCGGCAAACAGCCCCCCGAAGCCCCAGAAGAGGACGCGCTAAGCTACCATGGAACAAACAACTTCGCATTAGTCACTCGTCGACAAAAGAAGCAGCGTACCAACGCGTCCGGCGACGCGCCGATCGCACAGCAGACTGCCATAGTAGCTGGTGAAGGGCAGACCACGCTTGCAGGCCGTCCGAGGGCCAGAAAAAGTAAGGCAGAGTCACTGCGCAAGCGATCCAATGCCGCCCTCATCAAACCAGTGGAAGGCAAAACTTATGCCGACCTCTTGAGGAGATAAAGACGGAGGTTAATCCCGATCAACATAACACGTGCATACGCACAATCAGAGAGACACGAGATGGTGGGATATTGCTGGAATTAGATAGGAATTCAGAACACAGCAAATCCTTCACGGAAGCCATTACCACCGCGGTCGGCAACAGCGGGACTGTTAAAGACCTCACTTCGACCGTCACTATTCAGATACGCGACATCGACTCCGCCACTAACGAGGACGACATCCGAGGAGCGCTAACACGCGACCTGGGCGAAAATGCGGACATTAGGAGAATAGGACTCTCCAAAAATGTCAATCGCGGACAACGCATGGCCTTCGTCGACTTCAGCGACCAAACGGCACAGAAGATCCTTTCCTCAGGCCGCATCACGATCGGATGGATAGTCTGTCGCGTAAGACTACACGAAACCGCCCAGAGGTACTTCAAATGCCTTGGATACGGGCACGTCTCAAGGAATTGCTCCGGGCCCGACCGCAGCAACCTTTGCTACAAGTGCGGCAAAGCTGACCACAAAGCTGCCTCCTGCAACGGAACGCCCAAGTGTGTACTGTGTGCAGAAACGGAAGGACTCAACAGTGACCATATCCCTGGCACTGCGCACTGTGCTAGCTATCGGAGAGCTCAAAAAGATAAGGCAAGATGACGACTGTTCTTCAAGGAAGCCTAGCGCGTGGGTGTACGACACAAAACCTAATGCACCAGCACATTACGGAGAAAGGGATCGATGTATGCGTACTGTCTGAACAGTACGCCAACATACCGACCCCTCGCTGGATTTCAGACAACACCAGCACGGCGGCTATCTGGATCGTAAACCCGGATCTACAGGTCATTGACACCGGGAAAGGAGATGGCTTTGCCTGGGCTAAACGTCAGAGATACACCATCTTCAGCTGCTACCTATCGCCGAATGAAGACATCCATACCTTCAGACGTGAACTCAATGAAATAGAAGATGCGACGCGACAAACCGAAGGAGAAGTCGTTATCGCTGGAGACCTGAACGCCAAATCGACTGAATGGGGTATGGACCGCAGTGACACCAGGGGAAACGAGGTCG
>JAPYZJ010000966.1:0-32947 GCA_030522765.1 Ophioninae sp. B BG-2022a
CTTTGAAATTCTGCCAAAAATCGAAAAATCATCGGATTTGAATTTTTAAAAAAGCATTTTGAAGATAAAATCATAACGAAGAGATTGAGCACAGAGTGGAGGGCAAAATCCTAAAGGAAAAAAAGTTATTGATGATTGAGTGAAAAAAACTTTTTTTGCCCTAAAATCCAAAAAAATATTGGATTTTTAATATTTTTTTAAATACGCTATTTTGATGTAATTTGATCCCCTGAGCACGAATCTACCATTAATTTCCTCCAAAACCTAAAATTTTCATGAAAAAATCGTTCAAATCCTGTTTTTAGAAGTTTCCTACGATTTTTTGACTTGGGACACCCTGTATAGCTCGATCGTGAAATGTCTCCAGAATCAACGCTTCAATGGAGCTTGATTCTCCAAACAAAATCGCAGTAAAAAAGAAAATCCTCAACTTCACTCACAATTTCATAATCCCCTCCTCTCTCCTTCATCTTATCGCTACTCCGGACGTAAAAATAAAAAAGATATTCGAGCAAAAAAAAGCGTCTATGAAAAAAGAAAAATTGATTTTTTCCCGGTCCAACGTTTCCGTCGCAATTGCGTTATCACCCTTATCCCATGGTGTCCGCGACGAGAGGGTCAAAAACAAAAATACATTGTCGATGTAGGACAGACCGGGGTGGCGGGATTACGCAGGGCTGAACCATTTTCCGGCGTTTGTCCGGCATTCTCCTCATTCTAACCTGTCTTTATCATTGTCTCTACCGCTCCCTTCTCTAGGCAAAAGCTACCAGTTGAAGGGCTAGGGTTAGGGTTGGGGAAAAGGTTCCGCGTGTTTCTCCCACGTCTCGTTGACGATCCGGCTAGAGCCATGGACCAACAGAGACCCGACAATGCCCCCCGGGTGTACGACGTAAAATTCTGTCACTATCGCAACCATCGAGCGCTAACAACGTTGAGAGCTTGGAAACGAGCGAACGGGACTACACCGCACGCCGTATTAACCGGCACTCCTGAAACACCATCCTAACCCTTTTCAACTCTCGCTATCGTGTTTTCCATGCGCGCGCGCGTTCACCAATACGAATACACACGTAGACACACGTGTATACGTATTCCTCGTGAAATCGAATTACTCGGTACTCGACGCGCCAACGTGGAAACGTCATTAACCGTGTAGTTATATCGTCGATGCGTGTCGTCCCCGCACGAGCCTTGTAAATCGAGTTTGTACCTTTTCCACATACGAGAACGGTGAATACCGGAAACTTTCCGTGCGACACCCTGGAGAAACCCCCATCCCCCTCCTCCTGGGAACAACGAATCCACAATGGATTAGGAAATCTGGAGATTAGCTGGTAGTCTTCAAGCTCCCCCAAGCCACTTTGTTCCCACTACGAATTCGGTGAATCAGTGCCGGAGATCATCCGTCAGCGAAAAGCGGCTGAAAACGCGTTTGTGGTGAAACGGCCCAATTGGGCTAATGTGGAAACTTAAGGAACTCAATGGTCTAATTTAACAATGGCAAATAGAAAATCCCAATCCGTGTATGGCAGCTATCTAGGTTTTTTTGCGGTTTTCTAGAGGATTTTCCTTCCTCGATGTAACAGGTGATCAACTCTTTGACTCCTGCTTAAAATTAGACTTTTTATGAAGTTTTTATGGGAAAAGTGGAGACAATAATTTATAAAGATATTACCCGGAAAGGGATGTGTAAAGTTCTGGTGAAATCGGCTTGTGACCCTATTGCACCATATTCGAATCTATAAAGACGTCATATGGATATGGATCCATATAATCCCTCGTTGAATCATTTGGATGATTTTTTATAATTTCTCTAGGAATAATTAGAGTTTCCAAAATTTGATTATTTTGATGTATTTGGAAACCCGGTTGAAAATGATTGAAGTCAATTCTTTGGAGAGCCACAGACACGCGGTGTTGTAACTTCAACGGGAATCAATAAACCGACTGTTAGGATCGAGGCCTTCCTCCGCTAACTTTGTACTTTCGATACTCGCCACATCTCGTTCTCTAGTTCCCTGTCCAGGCATTGATCCGTCTCTCTCGTGGGCACCCGTAATCCTTGAATATTGGCGAACTCGGGATGGTCTAGTTTCCGATGGTATGCGTTTTATGAGGGTTAGATGGTTGCTGGTGGATCGGCTTACGACTTTACTCGATACGTTGAGCCGAGAGTGCACGAGACATTCCACGGTGTGCTACGTCGTTTCATAGTTGTTCAATATTTGGACTCTCTACAGAAATACCAAAACTGAATGGTAAAATCAAAAGCTTTCAATTAAGTATTGTATCCATGAAGATTTATACGACAACAAAAAAAACCAGATGAGTTTCCACGCACTTTAGGCTAATTGACAAAAACATAGTCACTCCAATACACGTCTTGACGAAACGCAGTTCAATTGAGTACATCAAGAATTGAAAGTTCCAATGCTTGATTTACCAACGACCCTCAAATCATGACCAGGGATTGCCGGGTCTTCGATAAACCACGTCAACGAAATTGACCAACGCTGCTTTCACGTTTCCTAGGTAAAAAAAAATCGATTTACTTTTTTGACGTAAAACATGGAGTTGGTTTAACAGGGCAGAGGCCATAAGATACTTGAGTATACCCTGCGGTGGGCAAGATAGCCAAAGTAGATTCTCATTGAAAGTCTTTACTTTCGGCCCGGCTAGTCCTTCACCAGAGTGGCGATATAAAGCGCGAGATGACGAAACCAGCAGGAGAGTTATCCCTACCTCTCGAGCCGTGCGCCAACGTCACGGAAGAACCCAACTATTACAACAGTGATTATTTCACAAACTTTCCCAAAGACATCTTGTACATCCTCCAGCTACTTTATACGTATCATCTACCCTGCGAGAGACTTTGAAGAGCTCTCAGAATTTACGAGAACTCGGTATAATGAAGTACCCTAGATTTTCAGGGTACCCCTACCATCAGACTCTTCGTCTCGTTAGAACGTAGCCCAAACATTAAAACCAGAGGTCGCGTGATCCCAAGTGGCCGTTGAGGCTCTTCAAGAGTCATCAATGGGTTGTAGCAATGCCTCGTGACGTTCTATCAGCTCTAAGTCCACTAACGAATAACATTTTTCAAAAAGTCCGTTTCTACATGATGCAATGTTCAAGGTGAAACTACCGGTGCCCAAGTTGACGGAAATTAATAAGCATCGGGACTATAGAACACTTAGCGTTTAATAGACACAACGAAGTTCCAGCTACGTCCACATTTGTCTTTTCCGATAAGTTAGCGCGTCCCGAGAGAACCTTCGATATAGGAAAGCAGAAGAGAAATACAAACCGAAACTTGGTCCCGGGTATGTAGGTCGAGATGTTCACTGGAGTTTGTCGAAGAGGCAGGAAGCTGAAGGTTTCACGGATCGCGAAGCTGAACGGGGCTAACTTTGAAAGCTGGGAACGAAGATGAGGACGAACCTGGTGGAATCCTTGGTGAGTCTGAGGGTAAAGAAGACGCGTCCCTTGCACTGGTGACGTGTACACAATTTCTTGGATTTTGCAATACGAAACGATCGTCCGTGTCTTTGGGTCGCTTTGTCAAGGTTGTAACGAGCTGTCGACGGTATTGCTGAGTTGGTCCCTCTTCCGTTTTCTCGGAGCTCTAAATGCTTATGACCCTCCTGCTTGTCTTGAAGCGCGCAAGCTGACGTAGCCTTTTCAATAAAAGGACACGGTACTGATCGCGTGCAGCACCTGCATTGTTCGGATCTTGAAGAGTCCGGCCCGTGTTATCAGACATATATACGAATGTATAACCGGTACTCCAATCAGAGTAGTGTTCGAACTGGATTATTAATCCATCAATCAATCGATAAACTTTTCTCCGTTTCGTGTATTTCCCTCACAGGCACTCGGGAATCCAATTAACAAGTGATGGAGAGTAGAAAAAGACTAGATTTTTCTTTCCTCTATCCATTCCAGGAAGATATCACCGCTTCCAGTCCAGTTGGGTTTTAATCCTCGGTATACTGTTTTTTTTGCCTCTTCGGTTATTGGTTATCATTGGTATTGAATATAATTAATCAATCGACATCCAGGGTAGGAAAAAGGATATTTCCGACTGTTGACAGTCTGGCTCGTAGACTGCTCTCATCCTAGCGTATATGTGCAAGCCTACAGCCATATCTGTATACACGTACCAAAGGTGATGCGCGTTGGAAGCTCGAGGTTGTTCGCACAGCCTCGTTAGCATACATATTTGCGTACATACACGGCCCGCCATAGCTCGGCTTTTAACCCTCCTGGCTCTATCTCTCTTTCTTCCTCCTACGACGCCACTCGCTTTCTCTGTCCCGACCAAAACCCAACAGGATCCTATCCTCCGTATATAATATATAACTCGCAGGCGAGAATCCGTTTAGGACGCGTCATGCCGTAGCCGCGAAACAAGCCAACGACAAGAACCTCCTTCCTGTAATCGTGGACCTCCCTTGGTCGAAAATGACAGCTGTTGTCGTTTCCAACAACCCCGAATCCAATCTTTTTGTTGGAGGTCCTGATAAAAGCCAATGTCATCAATGGAATATCCAGCATTTTGGAAAAGCCTTGAAAGCCTTGAAACTGAAATTAGCTGCTGTTGTGGTTGAAGTGGTTAGGATCAGGAATGACGCTAATCACAGTACCACGTCTGAGACGACCAGAATTTGCAATTAAGTCGGACCCAAAAGTTCCACGGAGATGAGAATTCATTCATAGCTACTCAGAGCGCGATGTTAAATATACAGAGGGATATACTTAGCTCATCGTGAAAGATTCACAAACTGTTGAAACTTCGTACAGTGCGCGCGTTCGATTTTCTCGTTCAACCACTTCCTCCTGCGCCCTCCTCTACTCGTCTCCCTGGACACGACTCAAACTACTGACGCTCACTTCTGACGGCCGTTTCTCGTCGCCGTGTACACGAAAATCCACCGAAACGGATACATCTGCCAGGAACCCTAACTACCCCTGTTGATTCGAGTGTGCCTGACAGTCCGTAACCACTCGGAAGTGAAACCTGACGGACAAACTGCGGTAATCAAATCTGACGCTTGTCCGGTATTTGAGCTCTCAGAATAAAAGGACACGTCAGTACTGTGAAGAAACGTGAATAAACTGACCATTACAGTTTTGGATGTTGAGATTTTTGAAATTTTGTTTTGGATTTAAAAAAATTTATTTTCGAAATTTTGTTTTGGATGCTGAGATTTAAAAAAATGTATTTTTGAAATTTTGCTTCGGATGCTGAGGTTTTTAAAAATTTATTTTTGAAATTTTGCTTCGGATGCTGAGGTTTTTAAAAATTTATTTTTGAAATTTTGTTGTGGAAGCTGAGATTTAAAAAAATTTATTTTTGTAATTTTGTTTTGGATGCTGAGATTTTTAAAAATTTATTTTTCAAATTTTGTTTTAGATAATAATACTCGGTCAAAATGCAACTTTTTCAATATTTCAGTAGGCTTACATGATTTTTGAGTTTCTGATTGTTCTCGAAAATATTACTCGGTCTTAATGAAACTTGTAGGTTATTTAATTAGACTTTCATCGTTTTTTTGGGACTTCAATTTATTCTTCAAAATATTCTACGGTCGTAATGAAACTTTCAGACTATTTCACTAGCCTCACGTGTTTTTTTTTTTTAGATTTTATTCATTCTAGAAAATATTATGCAGTCGCAATACAACTTCCACGATATCTACATATCAATAGTCAGATATTTATATAATTTTTTATAGACTTTAAAATTACCAAAAAGTTCGAAACGAAAAAACGCCAGATTTTGAATGAAGAGTAAACACTAATAGAAAATTGACACAGGCAAAACGAGCAGGAGCGAGTGTACTTGTTGGAAAATTTCTGGTGGTCGTATCGTTGCGATAACTTTATGGAAGTTTACACGACAGGCGGTACCGCAATGTCCGATATATTCTCAGCGATTTCACTTTGGCTCCTTCGTCGAGCTCTCTCTGGTCTCTGCATACATTTAGGGTGAAAATATTTGTGCTCGCAAACACCGAGAATTGTGTGTAAAGGGACGTTTAAATAATGCAATAAGTTGAGTGGCAAGGACATAGTCGTAGGGAATACAAAATTATTAGAGAGTTCTTCTCGATGCAGCCGTTGCTACAATTGAAGTATTTCCGCCCATTTGTTTGGGTTTGTTTGGGTTTGGGAAACTTCTTCAAGTGTTTCGGCACGTTTGGCCGCAAGGTTCATTTTATTCATTATATTACGTCCGTTTCACGTGCGTCCACTTTGCCCGACGAGTTACAGTTTGAAACCTTAAGGGCGATGACCTTGCGGTCAAGCATCGTATACGACCCTCAGTTACACTCATCTCGTTGTTTCGTCCAACGAAATCGTCAGCGATAACAGACCCGAGCAAACAGCTATTTCCGCTATGGCGACAACGATGAGCGAAGTTCGGCTTGTTAGGAGTTTCGACAACTTTATCGCTATCGTACTCACTCCGGTCGTTGGACTCGATTTTTCATTGGTTCGTAACAGCGCTATAATAATTGTGGAACAACGCGACATTTTGTTTTACCAGTCAGGCAAAAGTGTTAGTCGGAAGTTGGCAATCGTGGATTTACATGTCTAGATCCTAATACATTGTTTAATAATTAATTAACACTTATAAATATTAATTTTCCACTTTCAGTTATTATTCCGTTCCAATTTCCTGATAAAAAAAAGTTTGCAATTTTTCAATTTAATTAATACGTTTGAATCATCTTATTATTATGTTACTGTTATTTATAATTACGCGAAAGTTTAATATATATTGCATTTTTTAATTATTGCTAATTGCTTTAATCGTTAAAATTAATATTTCACGATTTTATAAATTGACTTCTGTAAACCTGACAACGCAGTCTATTTATTTGAAATTTTGTACAATCAATGGACAAAGCATCCATGTTAAATTTTCATTTTTATAACTATTCAGTTCTCTATTTAAAAAATCTGAAATAATTCATGTATTATTATTCCATCAAGAGCTATCGTTCCTCAAATTTTCAAAAACTTTGGACATTTTTTTAATGTCTATTCATCAGTATCACCACAATAGGAGCTCGAACTTTGTTTCATCTTACCACGTTCATTATCATGAGTTCTCCACTGCACTTTTTTTTTATCCTTCCAATTGCTTGCTGATATTCCATTGAAACGTTGAATACCCAATGAAACGTAACCCAATTCTAATCGGGCTGCACATACGTTAATAATGAAAAAACGACGGGGGTTTTCTGATACGACGAGAAAGCTAACAATGTCTGACGACAATTCGCGCTATTTTCCGACTCGTTTCTCACTGACAGGTAATCCGTTCATTTGGGCTAGAGATCGTTTTTCTTTTTCTTTTCAAACACACATACATTTATATATATATATACGTTTTTACACTGGGACATACCGTGTTCCACTGTGTGGGATAGATGGATGGATCGCGCTCTAAGAAACGAGAATCTCCTCTGGTAGTCCCGGCGATAATAGAGGGAACGAGGATGAGAAAGAGAGAGAAAAGAAATGGTGCGAAATGGAACGAAAGCTGAGAACGAAACCTACAGGAAAGAGAAAGTCCAACCGTGTTTCTCTCCATTCTTTTCTCTCTCGTTCTTCCTATCTTTTGCCTCAGACTCTCGATAGTTTCTTTTTTACTTGAAACCTCACATTTTAGCTTGGCTCATTCGCCGACGTGCTTGGCCCACCCCCCACCGGGTGCCGGAATGATAAATTGCTGTCGCGTTTCTCGCCTTTTTTCTCCTTCTCTTCTTCCTTCTCCACCGCCTCGTCTTCTTTTTCTTTCCACTCTTACACACTTTTTACTCGAGCTCAGCACGCAAAAGTCGGAATGGAGACGTTGGTAAAATGTCCACGAAGCTGGATAATCATTTCCTTCAAATTGAAGGAAAAAGCCAGTGGATTTATGACTCCGGAGTGTCCCGCTCAAGATTGATCGAAACTTCATCGGGAGAACGTTTGATCGTACATGTCCTATGTAAACATCATGTAAAAGTGTGGAAATAGAAAAAAAAACCGAGCAAGTGCGAGTCGGACTCGCCCATCGAGAATTCCGTACACATTTGTAGGTACATTTTGAAAATAGTTCAGAAATCCAGTCTCGCAGTTTTCCGAGTTTTTTTAAAGATTTAATTACTTTTAAAGATTTAATTGGATCCATCAACTTTAGACTCCCAGCATTTTGGTTTTCACCAAAAAGGAGCAAGGGTTTGTTTGGGTTATCTTTGATAGTTCTGGACACCTTGGCTAACGGAGAATAGAATATCGATGTTGTTTAACTCAATGAACATCGTTGATCAGAGTTTACTCAACGAATGTTACCTACGGTCGATCCAACTTGTCCAACAACCGCAAACCGAAGTCTCGTGGTGTCCCATCGGTCTATGTATCTCTACCAAGCTTCGAACCATGATCACCAAAATCCACATTGGTGGCTATTCCGCTGTAACCTTGTTGCACGTTCTAATTGCCAGTTCTCAATGATGTCGTTTGGAACGACTACACGCGTTTGGTCATCAACCTTTCACGAGTCCTGTCGTACTTCCCTCATTATTGAGGCAACTTTCATGCGTTTGGTCTAACCCAAACTGCGTTCACGACCAAACCACGTCTTTCATCATTCCAGAATGCGGCTTTTGATGGAACCCTGCTGAAAAGTCTAGAAATCAACCGGAAGTTCGTTTCGACCGCTCCGTGATGCTAAGAGGACTCAAAATCAAAATGCAGATTCATGGAGTAATTATTCTGATTCCCTGTCCGTTTCAGAGAAACTCCAGGTACCTAGCTCTCACCCACTTTCTCCACGTTTTTGCCCATCCCTTTTTCCTCCGGTTCGCATGCAGATCCATAATTCTCATTCCCGATGCGCTACCTCACTTTTTCCCGGCTGCAAATCTCTTCGTGATTTAGTGGGCCAATCCATTTCGATGGGATAACTCCTGGGTGTCCTCCTCTTCGCAACGTGACTCCGTCCTCTCGATTTCGATTACGGATTGTCCTGTATCCGTGTCCCGATATTGGCTAGATCACTATCCCAGCTGGCACCGGATAAATTGCCTCTCCCTTAAACTTTCGTACTGCAGAAATATCTACGCTTGGAAATTGAAGTACGAGAAAGCAACGTTTTCCGAAGACGAGAGGGAATCTTGAAAAACGTGTTCGCAAAGTCAGCCATGGATTTCTGGTTCTTGCGAAACAACCGTGTCGAAGATGATGTCCAAAAGAAACAACCTAGTATTTGAAACCTTACCCTAAACATTTTCTTGGAACGTGGCAGTTTTCTTTTTTCCAATCTGAACGCATCGATTTGTGAAAAAATTAAACTAACTTTGCATCGATCTTGTTTAAGAATAAACATTGTCACGTGACGATGATGGAAACTACATTTTTATTATTTCCTCTTTTTCATCCGGGTCCCTAAATCGAACCAATGAGAAAAAACGATTTTTACCCAGATATCCACGTGGGCGTACATTTGGTTCTCCACCAAGTCGTGTCTCAGCACCAGAAACTCTACAAGTACGTACGGTACGTTGGATTTAAGAGGTAAATTTATTTCTCAGCCGGAAGTTTGATCCCCTGAAGGGCCTTATCCTTCTACTCCCCCCCTCCCACTCGGACACTCGAGTTTTCTTGTTTACGACAAACGAGGCATAGAGAGCTCTGAGAAAGCTCTAGAAACGAGTGTATGAACGGGAAAGAAGTAGCGGAGACCTAGAGCACGTACTTTTTATATATATGTATTTATTAGTAGTACGAGTGTACGTATACGTATACAGGGTGACCGAAAATTCGACTCTTTCCAGAAGATCGATGATTCTAGAGGTCATTTGAATCGAATTGACCCCAATCACCCAAGATCCCATAAACCCCATACAAATTAAATCCTCACAGAGTTCTGATGGTTTTACGATTTATTCTGGGTTTTCAGACTTGTCACAAAAAAAAATCAATTACCAAAAAATTAATACTTTTTAAAAGCTGTCTAGTGACTAAAAAAATGGCATTTCCGAATTCAGCATAATTTCGAAAATAAAATATTCAAAATGGCAGATTTTGAATCTCCGAGATTATAGGAATTACAGGCCTTTTTTAATCATCATCTATTCGTCAGCTCTTGAAAAACTATAAATCGAATATTCAGCATGAAGAATTTAAAAAAATTTTACGTTTTTGGCAAAAGCCTGAAAATTGTGTAAAATCCAAAACGTAAAGTCCTTATAGTTGGTGAACTCCTCAATTTTTACCCCTAGCCTACGGGGCTTAATTTGATCGATGTGACCTTCATGATGAACCATTTTGAAGGAATGGGATGAATCTTAGGTATGGAATCTCACCCGGTATACATTATGGCCGTACGTATGATTCTTTACTAGGGGTACTATACGAGGCAAAAGGGTATGGCCGGAGGGGTTGGCTTTTCTCAACAACTGAGCGCCCCTGACCAACCTCTATTTCCTCCAACTGCGGCTATGCACACCGTGGAGTCTCGACCCGGTTTTCTCGAGATTTCCCGCTGGCTCTTCGTTTCTACCTCCTATAACCCGTTCCTGGTGGTCCGCGTTTCATCCGTCCAGAGCTACGATGCGCATGCAACATACGAGGAATCCGTTCAAGTCGAGCGTCTCTTCGGACCGGGCTCCGTTTATTCGTATAAAACACACGTATAGAGATGCGTGGACTATTGGCCCCTTCCAACCTCCCAGTTTTCATAGGAGGTGCCTTTTTCCTCATATTCGCTCTCCCGATCTTTATACGAGACTGGAAGAAAAATTTTCATCCTCCCTCGAGGGGATGAACGCTAGAGAAACGACCGTAAGACTTTTCGTGCAAATTTCTCTTCAATCTTTCCCTACCTATCTCCTGTTCTTTTTTATTCCCTCGTTCTATCCATTCAACCGGATTCTTCAGCAATAAATCTTTGTGTACCGAAGTGAACTTTCCGATTCATTTATTTTTCATACAGCGAGTATATCGTTGCCAAAGATTGTGATCTTTCTACAGAGCATTTTCACCCGTGTTACCAGTCCCTATTGGGGGTCCAGAAACATATGTATCCTGTTTTGCGATGAAGAAGTGCGGTACGACGGATATTTTCGTTGCTAGGCAAACGCCAAGTGATTGCATTTGAATCAAGAGATTGATCATTACTGTTTTCATTGTTGATGGCTTTGCGTCCCTAGACTTTGCGGAACCGCTATCATTTTGGGTCGACCGTTTTACACGCTCTGTGAGAGTGGTTTACGACCGGACCTAGGAGCCATTCGTCCGTGGTCACTTTTACATCCAGGCCATACGTTTCTAGGAGTCCAATCAGATGGCAACCCGGATAGTACCACGGAAAGTAGGAATGTGTCCTATTGACCCGATTGGCACAGCTCGTTTCGCTGGAATCAATCTCTGGAGGAACGGATGTCGTTCACCGATACCTGAACGGCTGTCAAGTACCGACCAGCTGCTTACGTTAACATCGGAGTTTCCAAATTGACAAAGGCGTTTCAATCCACCAGCTCCTTTTCCTACATCAACTGTTCAGCTTTGAGCTTATCCCTCATCCTCGTATCCATCCCGCTTTTCAACATCAACCCCCAGCCAATCCCTACTCTCCTTCACCTACTCGACGATTATTGCATTCCCTCCCCTACGGAATGCTGGACTATTGCGAAACTCTCAGGCTATGCTGGTCTCTCCTCGACTAGTTCATGGTTCGTACGCGTGCCAATCGGAGCCACGTTAATTGGCTATAGCCGATAAAGCGCTGATTACCAACCCGGCTCTAAACCTGGCGCTCACTTACTCCCCTTTCTATGGTCGCGCGCTTGGCTTCCCAATCCTCTCGTCCTACCCGACCCCAATATCGCGGTCTACCTCAACATCGAGAATCATTCGGTACCAGGCATTACACCGTGTGCTCTACCTTGTTATTCTTGGCGAATCAAGATCGTTTTCATTATTCTGCTTTGGCTATTTCGTTACTCGCAAACTCCGGGTTGTTTCCTACTGGAAACGACCGTTTGTCAGACCTGATTGGCTGTAGGAAAGGTTCGAAGGGTTTTCTTCCAGTTTTCGGACAAACATCATCAAGCTTCTTTCTAGCTGGATCGAGAAGTCGGTTTTTTTCGAATCGGTGAAAATAAAAACGAATTTTTACGTTGTTGGACGTTCCAAGATGGTGACCGTTTCGAGTACACCGATACCTACAGCATCGAGTACAGCTTCGTCCACGACGAAAAATACGTGACCACGATGCGAATGATGGCTTCCTACCGGGATCGTAGTCCAAAACTCAGTTTGACCCTTTCTGGCACTTGGCACTGGCTCGATGAGTGGTAAAACGACCTACCGAATCGTACGAGACGTGCATTTCTTTCTTTTAAAGCGCCAAGCAACTTCCCTTCCAGCTCCACCAGGAAGTACCACATCTATCTTCTCATCCCATACAAACTTATGGAAATGCATATCCTATCCCTTCTTTGTATATGTGGAAGTTTTTCTTCCTTCGCTGCGGAGGTTTTCACCCCCAAATGCACATTTTCACTCGAGTGATGCATTTGCACCCTTAGTATGTAACGGGGCCACTCTCTCGTTACTTTTCCCGCATATTTTCTCGTCTCACTTTTTTTCCCCCTGTGTGAAAAAAGCACTTCCGTACTCTTCGGTTACCCGATTCATTTGATTATTGATGGTGACTGGTTTATTCCGAAAATGGATCCTCCAATCGAGAACTTATCTCGTTCCACATTTAAGAGGGTGCTTAAAATTGAATGAAACTTTTCGGGGTTTATCGAGTCGAATGAAACTTTCGTAGAAATGGTTGAAAGAACCTTTTATAGGTTAGAGAGTATGATGGAGACCTATGAGAATGGAGGAATGATATTGAAGGTTTAGACATTTTTGTATTTTATTGAAGCTACGAACTCGAAGATATTTTTGACGAAAGTTCAAAATTTATCACCCAAACAAACCCAAACATGTGCTTTGTCGAAAATTGTTGTCATAGAAACTGACAAAAGTTTGTTTGGGTTTGCTAGGGCTTATTTGGATATGTTTGAGTTTGTTTGGGTCGAACACTCGCCAAATAAAAATATGCTGACACGTCCAAAATTGTCGTCACAAAAACGGAAAAAACTTTCCAGTAGACCAATGATCAATGATATATCGTCCTCAAGGAATACTGATGCATCTACAGGGACCTTCTGGTTTAATTTTAGGTTACGTAACATTAATATCATAATCTGTACAAGGGGCAAAGAAAAAGAAGATATTAAGAGGATCTTCATGTTCCACGAGACGTGTCCTCATAATTGCCATTTCTTTTCTGTTGCAGGTAAGAGGCAAAGTGTAATAAGGGCTGATTAGGTAGAAGCATTTTCACGACATTGGGTAAGTATTCTTTTCTCTTGGGCACTTCTCTTCGTCACTTTTAGAACTGTGAGAGGCATCCAGTTGTTAATTTCCGTGCAATTCTCACGTACACGCACGGTTGAATGTATCCGTTGGGCGTTATTATGCATCAGCGTAATAAGGCACGACTCTAAAGCTGAGAGAGGCATCGCCGTTATCTTCTTTCTCCGCCGGAGGCTTTCTCTACCTCTCTCGCTCCGTCTTCCTCGCCTTTTACGCGAATTCAGAAAAGCACATTCCGAACATTAGCCAACGCCATGGGGCTCCGAACAAAGTGAACTTGGCAACCGTATCACGCGCTGAAATGATAAGGATCCATTTGTTTTTCACAATTACTTCCGGCAGCTTTGAAATCTCTCATTTTGCCCCGCGTGATAATCCTACAGACCCTTTTGAGACGGAGACCAAGCAAAAGATGGCAATTTGTGTTGTGCGATAGCTGTACTACAGACCCGGTCTTCTTCAGTCCCCCGGGAATATCGTCCCGGAAGGTGTCTCTTCCCTGAGCGAACATGCCGGAAAAAGCTCGTTTTTTTTTTAACCAACCTCAAAAAAGGACATTTTTGTTGTAAATATAAACGAGTCAAAAGTGCAATTATCAATAAATTAACAAACTTCTTTATTCTTTAATTAATAAACAAAAGATCGATAAATTAGTGAATTTAATTAATTTATCCGTTAATTTAACCTAAAAAAAGAAGAACATTTTTGTTATAAATACAAACGAGTCAAAAGTGCAGTTATCAATAAATTAACAAACTTATTTCTTCTTTAATTCATAAACAAAAGATCGATACATTGTTGAATTTAATTAATTTATCCGTTAATTTAACCTCAAAAAAGAAGAACATTTTTGTTATAAACATAAACGAGTCAAAAGTGCAATTATCAATAAATTAACAAACTTATTTATTCTTTAATTAATAAACAAAAGATCGATAATTTGTTGAATTTAATTAATTTATCCGTTAATTAATTAATTTGAAAAGTCATCTTATTCTCATGATTTTTTATTTATTTTTTCATTCATTTTCTAGTCCATCATTTATTTATATATATTTTAAAATCTATAGATACATAACTTTTTATTTTTACTATTTTTTATTTTTGATTTATTTAATTGAATAAAAATTATATAGTTTGTTTTCTATATATTGTTACGAGTATATAAATATATACATATGTGATATATATTATACGCTTATATATATCCACGAATAATTTGGAAAGACCGATTTGGATGTTTTTTTTTATCCGTTCGTTAGTACATACTCCTGCTATTTGTGAGCTTTCGCAATCAAGCGAGCCATATCAATTATCCAATTAAACGTAGCCCACTTTGGCGACTGCTTCATTTGAATTATGCCCTCGTTTCTCGACGCCACTTACACACCCCGTACAACGATCGTAAATGATGTTATCTGCTTAAGGGGGTACGTGTCGGCGCACACGCGAGTGCACGAACCACGAATTGAACGAAATATCAAAAAGTAATTTGGAGCCTCTTGAATATCGTGTTATGCATCGTGTTGCACCAAGACCGTTTTGAATAAGAATTTACGAGGTTCGTTCAAAAAGTAAGGTGACTTTCCTTTTTTCCCCACTTTTTAACACTAGCAACAACAAAAAAGAAATAACCGAAGGTATCCTGAAAGCAAACCCAAACAAACTTGTAAATTTAAAAAATCACTTTCTTCATTGAACTAACTTTTTTCAGCATTACTCCCTGGCATTGCCTGAAAATGAAGAACGGAAGGTACCTTGAAAACAAACCCAAACGAACCTCCGAATTCCAAAAATCACTTTCTTCATTGAACTAACTTTTTTCAGCATTACTCCCTGGCATTGCCAGAAAATGAAGAACCGAAGGTTGAAAACAAACTCAAACAACCCCTGAATTGAGAAAATCACTTCATTCCTCAAACCAGCCTCTTTCATCATCATTGCCTAGCATTGTCTAGTTAGAAATTGTCGTTGATTGCAGTATCTTCCGAGCCAGTCCCTTCGCATCTCTCATCTCTGTGGATCGTCCTGAGAGCCTTAAGGGGGTTCAATCCTGAAAGTAGGGAGTTGAGAGGACGCGAGAGGAAGCCGAGATATGGCTTATCAGGGGTGTATCTCGCGGGCTACGGTGGTGCTTGCAAGCACGAGCCAACGCGTTGTTATTTGCGTTATTTATACGTCCCTCGAGGATCGAGAAGCCTCGCGACTACGGTTATAATCGAGCGTATCCAACCTCTTCCCCCCTTCCCCTCCCTCCCCCGCCCCAGTCGTGATTACACATCGTTATCCTGGTTAAGCTACCGGAAATGACGAGGACCGACGCCAGTCCTATATTCTCCGTGTCTATACGTGTATGCCCCGCGTAACAACGTCTCCCAGGACGCGACATTTCCTTTATCTATACTGGTGTACTTAGCGGATGCACCTTCGGGGAATTCAGACCCTTTCCCTTTCCTTCTCTCTCGCCTCAATTTCAACCAACTTCGCGTCTTTATAACCTCGTACAGATACGCCAAAATTATAGTCCTGATTCATTGTAATATTGGGTGAAACTCTGCGATATGGAATGTGGATATTGGATTCGAAGTAGGGAGCAAGGAGAACGGGGGGAGAGAAGGTGTATGGAAATAGAAAGCCAAATATGGCAATTTGATTGTATTTTGGTGCAATTTGATTAGGTTTGTTTGGGTTTGTTTGGGTTTGCTTGGGAATATGGAACTGGACGAAAATTGGTTTAGAAGTAGGGCGAGAGGGGGGGGGGGTAAATTAAGGGTAAAAGTATGAAATATATACGTAGCCGAAGATGTTTGGGTTTGGGTTTGTTTGGGTTGCTTGTTTGCGTTTCTTTGGGTTGTTTCTTGGTGCAATTTGATTTGTTATGATTTTAACTTGTTTGAGTCAACCGGTTGGTTTTTTACTGCGTGGTTGTAATTTCATAACAATCAGTTTAATCGTTTCGAAAAATGTTGTACCGAGTGGTGTAAAAAAGTGTTTAAAAACACTTTCGAAAAATGTGAAGAAAGATTTGAAATATGTAAAATAAAAGATTCGGAAAATATAAAATATAAAATTTGACAAATGTAGAATAAAAAATTTCAAAAATGTAATAAGTAACTTTCGAAAAGTATAAAAAAAGAAAATTCGATTTTCTCAAAGTTTCAAAGTGGAATTCCGCCTTAATAATCATGATTCGAGCAGTCGCCCTCTTCCGGAGGAATTGGCGCAGAGGATATTTTTCCTAGCTCCGATACACCAAGACCAACCCAGCAAAAGCACCGGGTTTTGCCTTTGCGCTTCGGAGGAGTTATACAGCCAACAGGGTTTATATATATATATATACGTATATATTTTTCGTGTAACATTCTGGGACGTACGTATGTGTGTTTTCAGTACTATTCCAGCCATCTGGACCGTGCAAACGCAGTCTACGTGAAATAATTAATACGCGCTATAAATCCGGGTCGTAAAAAAAAAAGTATGGCGCGAGTAGTGGGTTTGAGGCCCAAGGGGCTAAAACGAAGCAACCAAGAGAAGAATACCAAGTTGAACGCTCCTCGTGCAAACCCAAACGAATAATGCCTCGAAATATCTTCGTGCCGGAAAACGATCATTTCCGGAAAGCCCAATCACGCGATTTGCCATTAAGAGTGACGGGTCACGCTTTAGGTTAGTGGACGAAGAAACGAAGGAATTTTTAGGTTACCGCGTTAAATCTGAGACATCGAAATATAGACAATTCTATTGGCATCCGATTATTTTTACAATCTTCGATTCGCCTCCAGCTGTCGTTTTCAAATTCGACAGCTTTGACTCAGGATTTGAAGGAAAGTAGTGGATAATCTTCCATCCGCCATATTGGAAAATCTTTCATCCGCCATGTTGGAATTTCTTTCATCTACCTAATTGGATGATCTTCCATTCGCTATATTGGATGATCTTCCATTCGCCATTTTGGAAACCGATTTCGGCAATGGAGATGTTAGCATCAACGTATGTCCAACCCAAACGAAAAAAGAAAAATAAACAAACCGAATAAAAAAAAACAACAATAGAAACTAAAGGCAGAACACAGACGGTTGTACCTGTGTATGTGGATTACACAGCTCGGTACGCATCCGGTATATTTAATTTGTAGGTTAATCACCCCAATTAATATTCCAGCTGCAGCGAGAGAGCATGCACCAGGCTTCTCGTGACTGCATTTTCCATAATGCGTGACGATAAATAGCCGGCGTGTCTCTTGTCCAAGCTACCACGTTGGCTGCAAATATTCGTCCCCAGGCTGTATAAAGAGAATTCGAGAGAAAGAGAAGAGCGAGAGAGGGAAGGGAGGGAGGGGGTAGAGGAGTAGGAAAAGCTGGAGAGACAAAGAGACGCGAAGTCAGACAAAAGCTTCCACGTGAGGTCCAACTCGTTAGCCATTGTCGCACGACAGCAGGTACATTATTTTCCGCGGAGCTGTGAAACGCCAAGAGAGAACCAGGCCAGTCCTAGCCGTAGAATCTCTCTTTCGTGGGTTTACGTATAAGTGCTAGCTGACCCGGAACTTCCTTAACTACTGCGGCGCTTCGCTTCCATCCAACATCCACCATCTTTCTCCGTCCTGGTCGAAAGTCTGACGGAGTCCAACCGTCTGACGTTTTCCCGGCCACTGCGGACTCGGGCAATCCGGACTGGACTGCACCACGGTAGGAATACCGAGGGATGGGGTCAACCGTCCTCCATTCGAGCCCTGCCAGTCTCAACAGCTGAAATTACTTTCTGCTACCTGATCCTAGCCACGATGTGTCCCCTTCGTCTTGACGACTGTGCTGAAAACCGTTTCTTTTTTTCTCTGCTCGCTTATTCGTTTCCTTCGTTTTGAAACGGCAGTGATCAGTGAAAGATCTTGGGCTCGATCCAGAAGTGGATATGATGATCGTTTTGGCGTTGATGGGAAGTGCTTGGGTTTGCTTGGGTTCCGGAAATGCTAGCAATCCAATAGAGACCCTGTTGAGCCAAACCCAAACAAACCCAAAGATCTTGGACTCGATCCAAACGTATGTATGATGATCATACATGGCGTCGAAGAGAAGTTCTTGGGTTTGTTTGGGTTCCGAAAAAGCTATCAGTGCGATGTAAACCCTTTCGAGCCAAACCCAAACAAACCCAAAAATCGTGGACTCGATCCAAAAGTGTGTACGATGATCATTTTGGCGTCGATCGGAAGTGCTTGGATTTGTTTGGGTTCCGGAAATGCTAGCAATCCAATAGAGACTCCGTCGAGCCACTTGGGAACGACGATCGGGTGGGAAGCACATCAGCATAGGAAAGTCGTCCTCGCATTGATTACAAAGTCCTACCGCATCAAATCCCTACATCCAAATTGATTCTCGTTCCCTGGTCTTCGTGGTTAATAGCTGATACCTCTGACCCTCTCTCTCTCTCTCTCTCTCTCTCTCTTGCTCTCTCCTACTCTCTCTCTCTCTTTCCTATATACACATTCTACAGTCCCGGAATTCCTCTTTCTTCGACGCAGTTAGAACGTGGAATTTCCCGATTGGAATAGCCGGAATTCCCATCGGAATTAAGCCTATACTCCATAGCCGGGAACCGGAAAGCGGACAACCGCACCGCATCTCATCGAACGTATTCCCAAATCGTGGTAATGAAATACACGAATTCTGATACCCCGTTTAAATTACCTACGACCCTTGAAAGTACAGCCCGGTCAGTCCTCAGTTTCCTTCGACCTTTTGCATTTTCTCGCCAGTAACGATCGATTAATATCGAAATAATGAATTAACTGGAAGTTAAATGAAATTTAATTCAGTTTAGTGGGGATTGAAGCGTTCATTCTTTTCCCGGAGGATGAAGAGGCCTCCTTTTCATGAAAAAGAAAACAACGATTTTTTCAGTTTCAAAGAAAAATTCTGTTTCGATCTTTCTTCCTTTTCACCATTTTCGATCCAAAAATACTTTCACCAGAAAAAAAATATAAAAAATCAAAACTCTTCAAAAACTCAATTATACCCTTTCGAAAATTGGTAAAAAAAAACAGAGAACCCCAAAATCGATTTTTTCAATTTCAAAGTAAAATTCTGTTTCGATCTTTCTTTCCTTTTCACCATTTTCGATCCAAAAATACTTTCACCAGAAAAAAAATATTAAAAATCAAAACTCTTCAAAAACTCAATTACACCCTTTCGAAAATTGGTACAAAAAAACAGAGAACCCCAAAATCGATTTTTTCAGTTCCAAAGTAAAATTCTGTTTCGATCTTTCCTTCCTTTTTACCATTTTCGATCAAAAAATCCTTCACAAAAAAAAAATTTTTAAATCAAAACTCTTTAAAAACTTCATTACACCCTTTCGAAAATTGGTAAAAAAAACCAGAGAACCCCAAAATCGATTTTTTCAGTTTCAAAGAAATATTCTGTTTCGATCGCTTCTTCGTTTTCACCATTTGCTGTCCTGGACTTTTCGACCCTAGAAGTCCGAAGCGCTGATAATTTTGCTGCTACCGAGGATCCTCTTCTCTGGATCTTTTCCCTTCTCTTCCTATCGACTGGAATCACCCTCGAGGTGACGTCTTTTCCCAACAGGCAGCGTTCTTATCCCGCGGACCCTTTTATATCGTAATTACCATTTTTGTCCCTGGAAAGAGTCAGACCGTTGCGCAAGCCCGTTATCACCAACGGGTTCACCTCTCCAATTCGATTCGACCTCCAACGCGACCCTACATTCCCTCGTCTCGTCCATCCGAATTCATTAAAGTTCCCGGTGAATTATCGGTAGAAACGAGAAAGAACCGTTTCCCCTTCAACCCCTCTCCTCCTCCCCATCCTTCAGCCCTTTTTACTCCCTTTCCGGATGTTCCCTCGACTTTGCGATTTTAGTCACCCAACCTTCGGGATCTCCCTCTCGAAACTGGAGAAAAACACGGGGTAGGTGTATCGAGGTATACCCGAGGGATTTTCAAAGGAATGGAAATACGAGACCCCCCAAGACAAAGAACAAATGCATCCCAACGATTCCAAGAATATAAATCGAAAGTGTAATTAATAGATCGTTGATTCCTCGAGGCTTTATTTTTTCAGCTGTTCGCGTAGTAACCAAATTTTTTACATTTTACGAAATTTTGACGAAAACCAAAAAAAAAAACTTTCGACGAAAAATAAAAAATCATCGAGACGAAAAAAGGTTTTTTTTTTGACGAAAACCAAAAAAAAAGTTTTGACGAAAAATAAAAAATCATTGAGACGAAAAAAGATTTTTTTTTTTGACGAAAACCAAAAAAAAAGTTTCGACAAAAATAAAAAAATCATTTTGACGAAAAAAGATTTTTTTTTGACGAAAACCGAATAAAAAGTTTCGATGAAAAATAAAACGAAAAATGTTTTTCTGTCCCTCTAGCCTATTCTCTCCCCCTAGGAAAAATGTTCGGTACCTATCGAGATTGATACACATCTGGGCTATTGGGTACTCTTGAGGGAGTTTGCTCCACGAGGTTTTAAGTGATCCTCGGGCCAACCGGCTGTTGGCCCGAGGATTTCTCCTCTGATATCCTCGTCGGTATCCTGCTCCCCTCGTAATGGAATTAACGGATAACGAGGCACTTTCCTTCCAGTGGTGAGCGGCCCGTTAACCGATAAGACAGGCTGAGTTATGCCCTGGATATAGAGACGGCGGTTTTGCCTTGCGGTTCCACGGTGCACGCCATTTCGCTCCTTTTACCCCTGGCGACGCGCCATCCGGTGCTCTCTAACCCCCTCACCTCCCCGACCAACCCAAGGCTACATACGATACACCAGGATCATCAGGATACTGGTAACTCGATGCTAATCATCAGCCCCGACGATCGCTACTTCGTTGGTGCCTCTTAAGGGCTTCTTATCAACTAGCCTCGTCTGACGTAGGGTTGTCTCGCGCCACGGGGTGCTCCTTGTTCTTCAACTTTTGAAAAATACACACGTCGCTCCGAAATATCCTGTTTTTTATCTTAAAAATAAAGAAACCGAATTTTTTCTTTTTTTTTATCGTTTGAAATTCACTTTGATTAAATTTATTTGAAATTTAATTAATTTTCTCGCTTTCGTCTTTTTTTTCTATTAATCAATCGTTTCATATTGATTCATCGATTGGAATTTATTTAAATAAAATTCAGATGAAATATATTTGATTTCTTTGCTTTCAATTTTCTTTAAATGAATCAAGCATTTTTAATTAATTGATTGATCGAAATCGTTCGAGTGAAAGTCATTCCAAATTTCATTGAAATTCTAAATAAATTTATTATTTACTCTGAAGAGGACGAAATAGATATATTGATGCATGAATAAATGTTTTTGGAGAAAAACAAAAAACGACAGTCATCTTACTTTTTAAAAGACCTTCGTATATACAAATATATATGTATATATATATATATATATATATATATATATATATATATATATATATTGTGAATACAAAAGAAGCGCTATACATTTGTAGACGAAGTAGCGAGCGTTATCACGCTCCTCGCGTTCAAGCTCGGAGATAGCACACACACCCCACTTTACAACCCTTCCAGCCAGTCTCGTTCGTCTCCTCGTCCCTTCGCCTCTCTCTCTTGCAACTATAAAAGTCTCGTTCCCGCGTGAATTCCGATGTTAAATTTCGTACCAGGACACACGTATTTCAACCGAGAATATACGCTGACGAAAAAAAATCGCTCCTCGCTTGATATAAAACATGAGACTTTCGAGGCTTTTGGAATCATCAGTTTTCACCGTTCTTGGTTTTTCACGAGTCACTGATGATCCACGATAATTCTTACTCATCAACGGTTTTTTGCTCCATTTTATTTTTTATTACATCTGTAATTTGTTTATTGCAAAGTGAGTTGTTACGAATAACTATTTTAATTTGTAAAATAATTATATGATGAATAAATATTTTTTCTTTATTATTATTTGTTTTTATTTAGATTGTTTTGGATTACTTGTAAATTATTTATTACAAATTAAATTATCACGAATAATTATTGTAAATTAAAGTGAAATTATTATTGTAAATATTCGATATATTAGAATATTTGTATGTTATAAATATTCATAAATAAGTTTTCATTTACATAACTTATTTATAATATTACTTATAATATTGATAAATAACTATAGATGTTCATTTTTTATATATTATCAATTTTCCGCATTTTGAGTGAAGAATTTATTGGTTTCATTCGGTCCAGTTATTTATAAAATTGCTTTTACATTTTTCATTGCAAGCTTCGAAAATTCATAACGCAGCTTCGATTATCGCAATTCGACGATTACAAATCAATGATGTTCCAGAATAAACAATCAAGCTATTATCGACGAAATGTCCATTAGGACATTCGATATTGATTCCCAATTACGGAAATTGCTTTAACCTTTTATGCAATAATTTAAGTGGGATTCAAAAATAAAATACAAATTTCCTGCAACAAATTAAGGGGGATTTAAAAACGAAATCCAAATTTCCCGAATAATCTTAAGGGATATTAAAAATCTTCACATCGACGGTTTTATCAACCATTCCCAACCGCGTAAAAGTGAAATTCGTTGCCGCCTCCGATCATTAAGCAGAACTCCATTTCGCATTGAATTTGAAGGTACTTCACGACCCTTTCCACTAGTACGAGTACATCCGGGTTCTCGAAACAGGCTGAAAATTTCTGGATTTCATCGTTTCTCTCGTCTCGCAATCGTCCTTTTTTTCCTTCATCCGCCATCTTGAAAAATCCCTAAGGATATATATTTCTCGAAATTTCCGGTGCACGTGAGATTAATCATCGCCCGATTTTAATATCACTGATAGATATATACGAGCGAGCGTGGGGGCGATAAGAGCCCGCGATAATTGCCCGGTTCCAACCACGTATAAATTCAGCCCGTTTTTAAATGGGAATCGTAAGGTAGGATAAATCAATTGTCCAGGAGAACGGGAGAAGGTGGGAAGGAATAGGTCGAGATCTTCGCTTCGCGACGAAAAGAGAGCGAGGGGGGAGAGGGGCTTAAAGTTCTTTTTCAAGGGACGGACTATTCGATTTATATTTTTAATATTTTAAATTATTATTATTATTATTATTATTATCATCATCATCATCATCATAATTATTTCAGTATTATTATTATTATTATTATTATTATTATTATTATTATTATTGTTATCTAAAAGTGTACATACTGTAAGAAAAAAATCCTGTGGACCAATTAATGAGGAGAACACAGAGCCTCTACAGAGCCAAAGACTTTCCACAGTTTCTCCCACAGTGTCCTCTGCAAATGCGATATACCGTAGCTTGAGGCCGTTGTGGACGGAACAGAAGTTAGGTTAGCTTAGCGAAGTACGGGTAGGGAACCCATAGGAACGGGTACGATTGAGACGGGTGAAACGTAAACACCCGCAAGGGTGTACGTTGGAACTGAGGAACTCAGGGATGAGAAGGAGAAAAGGTGAAAAGTATGTTCGAGTCCATGTCTAATGTTAGTGTTGAAATAAAATTAAATATTTAAATGTTATATATTGAAATATTCAAGAGTAAATATTTATATCTGAAAAATTGAACATTTATGTATTGAACATTAAATATAAAAATAGTTAAAATATTCAATTAATAAATATTTAAACTATTAAAAATTAATTTTTAAATTAATATTTAAAAATAATAAATATTTAATAAAACTTATTCTTAGGCTTTGGAAATATTAATTATTTAATCTCCATAGTTTAATTTTGAACATATAAATATTTAATTTTCAATATTTTAATGCTTAATTTTGAATATATTAATATTTCCTGTTGACGATTTTCGAAATTCGTTGTTTCACAAATCAAATACCAAAAAATCGAAAACTAAATATTAATAATTCAAAAATAAAACATTAAAATATATCAGATAGATAAATAGATAGATTTTTTAATGTTTAAATATTTGATATATAAATACTAATAATAATATATATTTTATAATCAAATGCAAAAATAATCAAAATTGAACTCCTAGGCAGCAGCAGTGCTGTACTTTGCACAATCATTGAAGAATCAGCAATTTTGATTTTGCCTTATCCCTCCCCTCCCCAAAAAAAGGAAACCCCCTAACCCCTTGCACTACACCTTTCCAAATCCATGCAAGTGCTTCCCGAGCTAGTCGACCATCGGACATTAGGCAATTTAATCTACGATTCCCCATCCCCCTTAAACCCCACTTCCTGCGTAACGACTAGGACCGGTAAGACGAGAAAATGGGGATGAAGAAGGAGTGGGTGGAAAGCGTTTGATATTCGAGGCGCGTAGAGCCTCTTCCGACTTGATTCACAATGAGTCGTCGGGTACCTATATCGAGAAGGGTTGACGGTGGGGACCCTAGTGTGGAGCCTAGTAAGGATTTTCAACGACAATAGGGTGAAGAGAGGAACGAAATCCTGAGCAGTGAAGAGAAGGACAGAAGGAGGTAAGTTTCCGTCCCATTGGTACGTCATTGAGGTACGAATGGGTTGAGAGGACGAGAGACTCCATGAAAGTCTGGTATGTTGAAGGAAGATTTGGAGAAAGCACGGGACGAGAAATCTCCGAAGCTTTCGTCATGTCTGCCACGTGCACGCATATAGGTAGACATGGCAGAGCTATAGATTTTGTTGCAGACTTGTCACGAGTCGGTAAAACTCGAATTCTGGTCGAGACGCACGATTTCCTAGGAAAACTCGTCTCCGGACCCTCCTTGTTTCCGGTCTTTCACTTCTGCACGCGGTGACAAATTTGTCAAACGTCAAGGTCTGTCGAGCAAAAGGAACACGTGGAAAACACTGATGTACTGTTCAGACTTAGATTTTTCAACGGTTACGTGTTAAGACGCAGCCGTAACGAAAGTTCGTACCAGCGGTCGGTAAAACAGTCGGTAAAAATTCCGTCTTAAAAACCCAAACGAATCCAAATTAAAAAACCTAACCTAACTAATATTCGAAACTCATGAATATTCACATTGGCAATTGGGGTTTCAGTGAAAAGCCCACCATCAGTCGCTACCTAATTTATAGATGAACGAAGTTCTAGTAGTTTTTAGTTTTTTCGATTAGTTTATTTAATTTGTTCAGTTTACCTTTTTTTATTTTTTCATTTTTTCAATTTTCATTCTCAACCACGTTTCTAATAGGAAGTTGATAGAAAAAGACTGAAAACAGAGTTTTCACCGGAAGTGCCAGGCGTTAAGGTGGATATGTCCGCGCATGAGTTTTCCAACTTTTCCAGCTTGTGTGCAACGTGTACCGCTTATACGTTCATTTTTTATTCCCTCTCGAAATGCTCGGAATCCCCCTCTCCCCCCTGCCTCTAGCGTCTTAACATTTGCTTTAACGACCAAGCGCAAATGCGGGGTAACCCAGTTCCCGGTAACTTAATATTTCCTTCCGTTTGATTGTCCTTCGTGTCTCGGTAGTGTGCACCTGCACAGCGGAGAGAACACGGGGACGTCATACGCGACGAACTTCTCTTTACGAAAGTGTTACAACCGAAAAGAAGATAAAAGATATTTCCCATCATTTATTATAATCCATTTATATATCAATATTTTTATATTTAGTTTTTATTTAATTTATTATCTATTTTTCATTTTTTTTTTCATTTACTTCGCTCAATTCGATTTCTATCGATCGATTTTTATTTTTATCAATAACGAAGACGACCCAATCAAATTAAATCCGTTATCAGCGCGAGCTCTTTTTGTTTAATTAATATGTAAATCTTATGTATTTTTAAATCTCATTATTTTAAGTTATGACTAAAATGATAACAATTTGAAGTAAATATCTTACTCGATATTCATTTAATTGACAAAACAATTAAATAAAAATCAAGTGAGTTATTTCGTATTCAATCGAAACATTAAAAAAAAATTATATTGAAATTCAAATCCAAGAAAGAAAAAAATGTTTTTTTTTAATTTAATAAAAACAAAGATCATACTTGATTGAAAAAATACATATTTTTATTAAAAATGAATTTCAATTTAATTCTTTCGATTTTAAACAAAAATTTCACTGAAAAAAATTCTTTACAAAATTCTTTTTGATTACATAAAAATCGAGTACTTTATTACGATACTCGCCTTTTTTGTATATCGTATCCGGGGTTCGTTTTGATTGCGTGGTGAAGGAAAATAGTTTCTGGAGCGTTAATAAATTTATGTATCCACCCATCCGTCCCTGCGTCCCTCCCTGCCCCCTCCCCGTTCATCCTTGCGCAAAAACAACCGCCAACTTCTACGAGGGTTGTTCGGGAGAGAAAAGCATGGTCGCGAGCATCCCTCACGTTCTCACCATCACAGCCGTGCGAGGATTCCACGGTGGTGATGTCACGAGGAAGTTCCTTTCCTCCGTCACTTAGCCGCGAGTACGCGGTGCACCAACGCGAATGGAAGCTGCGGAAGGAGCCTTCTTAGCAGCCCGACGAGTCGAGGTTCCCGTAGCTCGGGATTCAACCCGCTATCAAATGCCACTTTCCTCAAACGCTCGTTGCCTTCTCCCCCCTCCCTCCTCTCCTCGCTTAGAGACACGTAGTCGTCTAGGAAAGTTCTTGGTGACGTCGCACCGGAAAACGACCAAAAGGAGGTTGGAAGAGAAGGTCGGAAGGGTGGTTGCGAGTCGAGGAAACTGTACTGACTTCTTCGTGAAAACTTGAAAGCTCTGTGGGAAGCAACGGGACTTTTCGAACGAGGTTCCTGATGTCTGTTCGATAATGATGAGAATCACCCAGATTTACGTTTTTTGTCGTCGTTGATGGTCGTTGTCAATTATCGATATCTAGGTATGTCTAATTTTTTATCGATTGGTAATTAACTGGTTGTTGAAAAAGATCGTCAAAATTGACTGGTGAAAAAAAAAGCAGATTTGGATCGATTGGTCTGAAGCTGTTCTTTCGATAGGATCGTCAAAATTGACTGGTGAAAAGATCTTCTTGGATGGATTGGACATCAGCTGATTCTTCGAAAAGATCTTCATAGTAGACCAGTGAAAAATAGCAGCTTTCGATTCATCGGTCATCAGCTGATCCTTCAAACAAAAATCGTCCAAATTAACCGGTGAAAACAACCATCTTTTGATGAATCGGTCATCACCTGGTTCTTCAGAAACATTATTAAAATTGAATCGGATCGACTAGTCCAGTCATCAGCTGATTCCTTCTAAGTACCATAAAAGCCAAAACCATAAAAGCTGAAGAAACCAGAAGTCCGGGAAGTTGGAGGCAACCTCATTGATGGTAGGTTTGGTCGGGTCCTAGCTTTGTCGCATTTACCATTCTCGAGCAATTTCCTCAATCGTTCGTATCAACGGGCTGCAACAGACTCATTTATGGTGTACCCAACGAAGTAGCGTATCGAAAGTAGGATCGTAATATATATGAATCAACGATCCGGAGGAGACCAAACCATCGCTGCCCAAAGGTACGAAAAGTGGAAGGGTAGCTCTGCCTAGGGGTAGTACTGTATTTGTCTAACGGAAGATTGCAATTTCTGTCGGATAAATTGGGTCAGTCGGCAAAAGCTCGGTTGAGAGAGAAAGAGAGAGAGTGATTGTCTAGGTTGCCCAAACTACAGGACCCCCCCCCCTCCCTCCACCACCTCTCTCTTCGCCGCGTTGCTCTCGAATTAATCTGCGCACCAGGGGTCCATCGTAAAATCCCCGTACCAGGGACGATGTACGGTAGAACCACGATTATCCAAATTTTCGTTCACCCGGAAGTTTCGGTGACTTTTCTCGATCTTTCGATTATCCGGACTCAATGTTTATTTTTCTTTTTCTCAGTTAAAGCATCCCCTTCATTTTACACCATTTGTTCTCTAATAAACTTATTTTGTAACATTACGAAATATTTTTAAACTATCTATTTTTTATTATTAAAAGTAGTTGATTATTTAATTAAATAATCGAATTAATCAATCAATAAATTTAATCAAATAATCAAATACTGCTAATTAATAAACTACTAATAACAATACTTGTTTTAATTAATTGAATCATTACTCATTAATTAAGTAGTAATTACTCAAGTAATTCGTTAATAATTTGTCGTTATTATCTATTGTTATAGAGTAAATTTGCGATATTATTTATACTTTATTATAAAGAATTCAGAGACTTTCAAGTAATTATTTAATAGCTTAATAAAAATTATTATATTTGAAGAATCAATTAATCACTATTATTAATTATTATTAAAAAACTTTTTGAATCATATTAATCCTATTAATAATTAATATAATTAATTAATTGATTAATTTTATCCCAATATAAAAATCCGAGATATTTCTATTTTCATTATCCAAAAAACGTCTGGTCCCAATTAGTGTGAGCAATGGAGGCTCTACTGTACATCGCGCGAGGGACTCCGTGGGCGTTTTGGCAGAGAGGAACCGTGAACGTTCGGCAGTGATTAAACCGGTAATTAATACGGTTTTTAGTGAACGGAAGCGTGGAACAACTTGTGTGCACGTGGATGCGAGTATTTGTGTGTTCAGCAGTACAGAGAGAGAGAAAGAGAGAAAGAGAGAGAGAGAGAGAGAGAGAGAGAGAATTGGAAAGAGTGAGTTCGCTCGAAGCAGATAGGCGAATGTGCCGAACGACCGTTCCGATGCGAGCAATTTCCATCACCAAATGAGCAACTTTATTGTCCCTTTTAACTCGCCATACATCAGGTACAAGGCTTCCCTGCAACGAGAGATAAAAATTATTAACCCCCGGAAAAATGTTAATTAGCAAACGTTATCGCTCAACTGATGGCGCAACCATCAATGTTTCACAGGAAAAAACAATCCTATCCCGATTTAAAAGGCAAAATCAAACAAAGAACGCGGGAATGGAATTTCTCCAGCCTCCGTTCGTCATAAATCTATGAATAACGGTAAATACGAATGGGGAAGTAAAACTGCATTTATTCATTGAAGAGTTCTGATTTCCTCTGGAAAAATGGTGCACGAGATTTTTTTTCACAATTTTTTTACGGTTTACGATTTTTTCCCAATTTTTGGTTTTCAACAGTTATGACTCTTGATCGAGATAAAACTGCTTGGGTTTTCATAAATTCGTATTTATATGTCTTATATCAGGTATTTTTGTATTTTATTCAATGAGCAAGCAGGCTTATTGTCATTGGCTCGTATTTTTGTAAAATGATTTTTACCTTCTAAGGATCGCAAAAGGAAAGTAATTTTTGGAATACTGATAAGATTATCTGTCCATCTATTTATTTGAATATCTTCAGACCCATGAAAAAATTACCTGGATTCCTTATTAACGTGCAGTATTAATTTTCCGTCTTTGTTTGGGTTTCCTCACTCGTTTAACCTTCAAAAAAATCACAAACTTTTGTGTTTGTTTGGGTTTTCGGAAATTTCGTGTACTCGCTCCCCGGAGAGATCCGAAGGCAGAATCGAATTATTTAAAACCGACATTGCTTTATACCCGATGTGCAATTTCGTCAGGTGTATATCCATTTCCGTTTCTGTCTCGTTTAAATATACAATCTCGCAGGATAATATCCTGCGCACACGTGTATGAATAAATTTCTGGATGGCAAACGTTGTATATCTTTGATTAATATTGTTGACGGTTGCAGGCCGATTTAGACCAAACCTAAACCCTCCTACCATTCAACAATGGTGAATTCGCCATTGTTGAATTCGCCCTCACAATCCTCCCTGATATTTCCCTCTCCCCGGCTCACCCAGTGCACCCCTGGACTTCCTCTTCGTCACGAGTCGCAGCCTGTGCTGTTTGGGTTGGATGTATCATGCGCGGGTGTGACGTTCGCTCAATCGGTGCTAATTAGGGACCACGCAACATCCCGGATACATTAGGGATGGTAGAGAGGTGGATGGAAACACAACTGGTACATTAAAGTGGATTTGGATCGACCTAACCTACAAACAGAGCAAAAACATGTTTTTCGCTTTAATCCTGTTCTTTTGGTGTAAACGTCAATCGTCCTGGAGTCATTTACTCTTGAGTAATCAAGAACGAGAACAATGGACGAGAACCGTCGTTGAAACAAAAAAATTCTTGTAACGAAACACCTTCGAACAACCGCCATATTGAAACACGAAAAAAAAAAACAGTTTGGACAAGTGTTCACAATCTTGTAAAATTACGATTAACATCCAACAAAGAGAAACGTCGTAAAATGTATTATAGTTCGTCGAGGGGCACGGGGAAACTGTGGAAAACCCGTGACAGAAATAATGTCGTCTTTTCTTATATTACTGATTCTCTAGTGCACAAAGGTATCATCAAAACAGCCATTTTGAGACATTCTGTACTTTTCCGGGGCACGGGGAAACTGCGGAAAACCCATGCCAGAATAGATGGACCCCCAAATTTTTTTTTTTTATTTTCCCATGCACAGACGTATCCACTAGAGTACTTAGGTTGATCTCAGGATTGCGAGAATGCTGGTGGTGAGTTGACGGTGATCAGGACGGTCACCGCTCCGAGTATTGGTCCCGCGTAAAGCCGCTTACCTCGAAGGCCATTGACGTCGTTACTTTCGAAATATCCGTTTCATCCGTGTTTCCACCTTGGTAGACTGTGAATTCACGCGGGACTCCGTCCTCACGCTCGAAATATTTCGGCGCGCATTTCCGCGCGTCGCTTCTGCCGCGACAGACTTTCCATCTCTCCCAGCGACGAGCGTTCCCCTTTTTTTTATTCGTTTTTCTTTTTTTTTTTTTCGTTCCACCCCACGATTTACACCGCGATACTGCGTCGTCCTCCCAACATTTTTTAATCCCCTCCCGAGAGAGGGAATTTTCGAAGAATGAGCGAGGAAGGGGGCCATGCTGGATAAAACGTACACTTCGACTGGACAATAGCGAAACGCTGAAGCTGCGAGTCGCATCGGCAAATATGCGATTTTACGACCGACACTTGTGCTCGTCAAGCGTGATAAATATTCTTTCGCTGACACGCCTTTTTTTCTTTTTTGCTTCATCCCTTAATTCGAATACGATAGACGTCGCTGAATAATCGCTTATTCCGAAATAACGATATTATTATTATTATTATTATTATTATTTTAAATTTGTCATTTTTATTGTCATTATTTTTTATTATTTTATCATTATTCTTTTATCAATTGTATCTTCATCAGTATTCCTATTATTATTATTATTATTATCAAAATTGACTGATGTACGTTCCAACCCCTTAAGGGGTAATTTTTTTTTAAACTGAGAAACTCCGTCCTAAATTTATAAATAATTGGTAGAACAGCCATATTTACGTTTTATTAATTTAAAAAAACCGATGTACGTGCCATGCAAACGTGCATCCTCCATTTCACACCCTTGAGGATAATATATCGTAAAATTCTTTTTTAATGGATGGTTATGTCATAAAAAGTATCGACTGTAAATATTTAAAGTTTCTTCTTATATATAATAATAATAAAATAATAATAATAATAATAATAATAATCGTCATCATCATCATCATCATCATTATGAATAAATAAATATACAAAATAAATATAAAATAATTGTTCCACGAAATTTGATATTTCGAGTTGAAAATTTGATCGCTTTATCATAAAACTAAAAAATAATAAATTTCACAAAACGAATGGTAGATATAATTGAACGAAAACGACCAATTTTGCTGATCCAACCGATCCTCATTCTGTATACTCAGGCACCCTTTTTAGGACACGATCACGAGCGGCGAAAAAATTCTCGATGTTTTACCACCCATCAGTTTGGGTTTGCTCGGTACGATATTTTCTCTGGCGAGAGCAAAGGGTGGTCAAAGATTGGATTGATTGTGTTGATCTTTCATTAAAAGAGCTGGGATGGTGGTGGTTGGAAACGAGTCGGGTTGACGCGCGGACCACGTGGTCCAAACTTGAATTATACATCGCAACGAGTCACTAGCCCTTTGCTCTGATTGGGCGCAACCCTCAAGGGGCTTCGAAAATTGCCTCCGGCAAGCCTCTTGCCCTGATTTACCCTCCTTTCAGCGGTCTATTGCTCCAGCTGCCTCGATTATGCGAGCACGAATTTTCTTCAGCTCTGTTATTATTGCTTTATTAAATCCCGTTAATTATGTAGCCGAGTGTTTCTAACAAACGGAGGACGACGATTATTTCGAGCCCCTCGGGCGACGAGAACGCGTCAAATTTTCGGATTATTGCTACAGCTGAAAGCTTTGTCGGTCGAGTCATTCGCACATTGCCCAAAGCCGAAATTCATATCACCGAAGTTTCAACTGTTAAACTCGGTATACTCATTCGCGAATTTTCCTTGCTGATAAGTTATCTGTTGTTGATAAAAAAAATTATTGTTCATTAAAAATTTTTAAAAACTATAAATTACATAATAATAATATTTGTATACCATAATAATAATATTAGTTCATATTAATATTGGATCATTATTTTTAATGTATTAATAAATATTAATAATGTGAACTAATATTATTAGTATTTATTACTGTTACTGAATTACTAATTTTATTAA